>JBAMCP010002534.1:0-11843 GCA_037075105.1 Lissocephala sabroskyi | reverse complement strand
CAGCTGATTTACATGTCGCGGAACTGCCAACCTGCCGCAACTCAGGGATGGATCGCGGCTGCAATCGCGCCCAGGCCACTCTGCCTGAGTCGAGTATCGAAATTAATAAACGCTCTCAAAACGGTTTTGGAGTTAATTAATTTCTTTAAATTGGTTTTAGGGGATTTGTTTGTCTGTCTAAGATATTTTTGGAACGTTTTGGAGGACTTGTTTTAAAATTTAAAATTAACCGAATACAATCGGTGCTACCCACTTAATTTGCTGTGAGCAGGCTGGCAGCCCCGCCAATATAATTGCAGTTTAACAACTTTTTGAATGGTGAAGTCGCCCGCTTATTTCCGCAGCATTTTAATGTTTTAAACGAAAGTAACGAAAAACTGTAGCTATGTGGATGCAAAATAACAAACACTTTCTTTCCAATCAATCTAACACAAAGGTGAGTCGTACGGCAAAGCTCACCGTAGCTGCCCCCCACGGCCTCTTGAAATTTATTGATTTTTCTCTTCCGCCAGCTAAAATGCTTCACACCGAACTATTGCCAATTCACCAAGGCATCTACGCACCTCTAAGGGCAATGACCGACTCCGACTCGGGCTCCGATGAAGAAATCGAAATCCACAACGCAACTAAAACCAAAATCGCCCACGACCTGACCAGCTCACAGGACTTGCAACGCAATCGCATTCGCATACCACCGAACACTCTCGCTCTGAAGCTCTCACACACGCGCTTCTCGAACCCCACAAGGACCATAATCGGGGCCGAAGGACCACAGCTCAAGCAGCCCCTGCCGCCCCAGAGATTCACCCTTGAATCGACGTCCCGCGACAGCGGCAGCACCTACACCAGGAACATGCAGAACTCCTTCCGCTCGGTGATGCTGAGCGACCTGGCAGCCGGCGGCGGCGCTGGGGCCACCGAGTTCTCCAACTTCAACAGTGACTATGACCTGAATGCGGCCGACAATGTGGCCATACTGGGCAATGGCTCCTCGGAGGAAACCAAGCGCACGCCCATGTCGCCGGCGCGACGCTGCTGCTTCATTGCCTCGCTGTTCCTGTGCCTCTTCGCAGTCGTGGGCTTTGTCTGGCTGGTGCCCTGCAACTCGGACGAGGCCGGCGTCTGCCCGGCCCCCGTGGACCGCATCAAGACCCACAACTGGCTCAACAACTACACCAAGATCGAGCTCAAGGGCGGCGTCAATGTGGTGGACGGCCTGCGCTCCTGGGAGAAGAACCTGATCTTCTTGTACCGCGGCGACATTTTCTTCTCCGAGCTGCGCTCCACTAACCACAAGCGCAATGGCATCATCTCGCTGATTGGCAGCTCCGGGGCCGTGGCCTGGTACGACGAAATGTACGACACTCCGGTGGCCATTGACTGCACGCTGCTGGACGTGAACCGCAACGGCAAGCCCGACTGCCTGGTCATCGACGAGTACGGCGAGGTGGGCACCATCAATCCCATCTCCGGGCAGTGGTACTGGCGCTACAAAGAGCGCTCGGCCACCCGAGTGGATGCCTATGACTTCCCCCTAATCCTGCCGGACTTGGACGGCGACGGTGTGCTAGACATTTTGCTGGTCACCAGTATCCTTTTGGAGAGTCGCACCAAGACTTTTGTGCAAAAGCAGCAGGAGCCTGGCTCGCCGGCGGCTGCCCAGCTGGAGGCCCGGAATGTCTTGAGGATTCTCTCGGGACGCTTTGGCAAGCCCATAGGCGAGGGTTTTTTGGTGCACGACTGCTTCAAGCTGAGCAAGCTGAAGCTGGAGAACGAGGCCACTGTGTCGTTCACCTGCTTGAGGGACCAAACCGAGCTGCCCCGCTCCAAGACCCTGGCCGAGCTTTATGCTTTGATAACCAACAAATCGATTGTGGGCCAGAAGCTGCCGCCGGCCTCGAAGATTTCCCAGCACCGCTACTACGGCCAGCGCAAGCAAACCGACGCCCAGAGCAACATCTACTCGCTGAGTGGCCGGGAGCTGGTGGTGGAGAATCGCGGGGTTTGCCCCGACAACTGCAATGTCACCTTCATCCTGAGCGAGGTCAAGGACGGCTACACCCACATAATCAGGAACTTCACCAACATCGGCATGTACGGGATGGTCCCGGCCCAGTGGCACTTCAAGAACACCAAGTCCAATATGTCCGGGTTTGTGATGAAGTTCTGGAAATGGCATCCCAGCCAGGCGGCCGCCAAGCCGCCCAAGCAGCAGCCTCAAAACAGCAGCAACAATGTCCAGAAGAATTACACCAACAGCACTGGCAGTTTGGCGGGTAAAAATGGCAACCTAAATGCCATCAAGGATAAGGACAATGCGGGCAAATCCTACGGCAAGGCTCAGGCTCAGAAGAACAAAACCCAGCGACGTAGGCGCATGGCTGGTGAGCAAGTGGAGGATTTGCTGGTCCACAAGTTTCCGGCGGTTTCCCATGAGTTCGATCAGTTCGAGCATCTCATCGAGAAGCGGGAGACGTTTGGCCTGCGCGGGTCGACGAAGAACCAAACCAAGCCGATTGCTGGCAAGACCATGGAAAGCTACCGCATGCAGAAGATCACGGAGACGGTGATCCTGGTGGTGTTCATTGGCGCGGACACGCGGATCGAGAACACTTCCCAAAGCGACATAATCCAGTTTTGTAGGAACGAACGGAAGGAGGTTGTGTGCCAGCCGGACTTGAATAATCAAGAGAATTCCATGCTGATTGCTGACCTGGACCAGGATGGTTCCCAGGAGCTGGTCTCTTATATGTCGCGCTTTGTGCATACCGATGATGATGCGGAAAATTGGAAGCTGGTGACTTATGTGAGGCTTTTGAGGCTGCAGTCGGAATTGCCGGCCTATTACAGCGAGGAGAGACTTAATTAGGCGCGAATCATATGCATTTAAATGTTCGACATAAACCATAAGTAGTACTTAATAGTTTAATTGTCTAGTGCATGCATCCCTACATTTTCTAGTATACCAAATAAACCAGAATATTAATTAACAACTTTATATTTATGTTTATACGCAAAAAAAAGGCATCGATGTTTGTTTTCTTAACGCAAATATCGAAGTATCGATGTTCCTCTAGCATCGAGCATAAAGATCGATGCCAAGTATCGATAAGAGTTACGCAGTAATGTTTTCTAAAGTATTAAATTTTTCGCGCCGTTGTTGGAACCAAAGCCTACAAATTGGTGGCTAAATAGGTCTGTGGGTTAAATTTGAATCTTTGCGGCAGCTTTAATATTTCTACAGATTTTAAAGCAAACAAATACTGCCAGCGCTGGCCACTTAATTCGCTTTTGGCTAGCAGGTTGGCAGGGCTGGCCACTGCACAAAAACAATCTTGAATTGCAAAGAGTAATTTTAAATATATTCTTAAATTTTGGCGTATACTTAACCTTTCTGTTGTTAGATTGCAGTCACGGAATCTCTAATTGCCTTGGCCATATTCCAAAAGCTTTAACATGGACGAGGTGGACAAAATAATCATGCACCAGCTGCACCAAATCGATGGCAACATCGAGCCCACAGATCATCTGGCCAACTTTACACCCGAAATTGTGGTGCGCGCAGTGTCGCGCTGCCTGCGGGAAATTAATCCTTCGAACCAACAACTACCCAACACCCTGCCAGCGGTGATGGCCCAGCGCTTCACCACCGCCTCCACCTTGGCCGAGACCTGCAAGTCCGTTGGCTATGCCAGCGACATTGGCTACCAAACTTTTCTCTATCCCAATCCTTTGGAACTGCGGCGTTTGCTGATGTTTCTGATTGAACGTATGCCACGGGAACGCAGTGGGGATGATTTGGGTGGAAGCTCTGCCTCACCGCTTAGCCCGCGCCAGCAACTGGAGCGCGAGGTGCGCAAGAAACTGGCCGCCCAATTGAAAGCCCCCTGGATACCCCAGTTCTGCCGGGCAGTGGCCCGAAATCAAAGCCAATGCAGCAGCCAGCACATTGACTTTCGCCCGCAAATCAACCTCAACATTCCCGCCAACCAGCTGCCCAAAGAAGTCCAGCAATACTTCGAGCAACAGGCCCCAAATATATTCCAGCAGACGGCTTCTACCGACTACGATCTCATAGCCTCGGTTTTGCACAAGAACGACCTGGACCGCTGCGGTTATGCTTACCCAGAAACCGTGTCGTCTTTGATGCCAAACGAACCAGTGGCGCTGCCTCGCCAGGCTGCCCAGCCGGCCAGCAGCGAGCAGCATCCCCTGGACCAGCTCAGCGACTGCGTGCAGCAGCTGCGCTCCCAATGCGAGGCTCTCATGAAGGAGCGGAAGTCTCTGGCAGCTTCTCTAGGGGACCTCAAGCTGCGGGAGTCTAAGGCAACCGCAGAGGCCGAGGCCACCAAGGCCGAGTTAAAGCTGCACGAACGAACCTGCCTGGTGCTGGCGGAGCCGAGCCAAAATGTGCCCAAACTAAAGGCCATGCTGGCGGCCACCGAGGCCAAACGCCAGACCCTCAGCCAGCAATGGCAGGACTACCGCCAGCCGCTGCTGGCCAGCCTGACCCAGCTGAAGTCCGCCAAGGAAGCCCAGCAAGTGCAAAGCGTCCTGGCTTTGCGCTCGAACCGCGAGCAACTCGAACAGCAACTCCAGGCCAAGACCCATCAACACGCGGAATTGAATGCCTCACTGGCCAATGCCTTGGAGTCCACGGTGCCGCGCAAGGAGTACACCTCCCGCATCCACGAGTTCATAGGCAACATACGCAAGCAGCGGGCGGATATTTTCAAAGTCCTGGAGGACACGCGGCAGCTGCAGAAGCAGCTGAACGTGGCAGCCGCCCAGCTGCAGCGCCAGTTCAACTACACGGACGACTTGCTGTTCCAGAGCGCCAAGCACGATCTGCACGCCAAGAAGGCCTACAAGCTGCTGGCCCAGCTGCATGCCAACTGCAACGAGCTGGTCGAGTGCATAGCGGCCACCGGGCAGCTCAGCCAGGAGATACGCGACCTGGAGGTGCAAATCGACAACGAGCGGCTGAAAAATGTGATGACGAGTTTGCAGAAAATCACCAACGACATAAACAATTTCCAGCAGCATATTCAAGGACTGCAAAAGGACATCGAAGCTTTGCAATAAATTTGCACTACTGCCGCGTAGTGCGTTTGATTTTTAATTAGAAGATTCCTCGGGGGAACATAAATTGGCTTAGAGTTCGCTGCCGTTGGCCAGGCGCTTGAGGTTGGCCTGGCAGCTGGCGGTGATCCACTGCTCGGCTATCAAGCGGAACTCCTCGTCCAGGCGGGCCAGCCCCGCGGCATGCGTGGATATGTGATTCACTTTCTTCAGCTGGCGGTAGTTCTGCGGGGGGAGAAGTCCATTTAAAAAGATATTTTTATGGGGTCCTGGGGGGCCACTCACCTCGGCTGTAGTGGCAGAAATGCGTTTGGCCAGGGCCAAGGCCTCTTCATGGACATTCCTGCTTTTGGCCAGGCAGTCCACCAAACCCCCAGAGGCCTGCAAGTCCGAGCTACTCAGACGCTCGCCCAGCAAAAACAAACGGGAGTGCTGAGAGAAGAAAACAAAAATTAAACAACTGAAGGAATTGAAGGACTTTAGAATCGATTTACCACTGAGCTGGAGACCTTGGGATGGCCTTGCCAGAAGGCATAGCCCTCGGGCAGCTGGCCGATTTTGGCGTAGTTGGTTTCGAACCAGCAGTCGTCGGCCGCCACCACAAAGTCCATGAGCGGCAATTGCATCAGCCCCAAATTCACCACATTGCCCACCACCCCAGCCACCAAAGGCTTTGGAAACGCAGCCAAGGCCTTCAAATAAGCCCTGAAAATATAAAGAGATTAGGAACAATTCCTTTTAAGGATTCGGACTCACTTCAGGGCCGCTGTCAATTGGTTGGCATTGTTTTTGCGCTTCTCGAGGGGCCCGGCCAGCAGCTCGTGGCACTCGATGCCCTGGCAGCTGTGGGCCTGGCCGGGCTGGGCTGCCAGCACGACGGTGTTGCAGTCGTTGCTCTTGGCCAACTTAACCAGCGTCTCGGCCAGTTTGTTAAGCAACTGAGTGTTGTAGGTGAAGGGCGTGGCCTGCTTGCCGCGCTGCGTGTTGACCACCAGCACAGCCACCTTGTCGATTTTTTGTACTGTGAGTGGCTCCGTTTTCGTGGAGCCGGCGCTGCTGGGGGATTTGGCGCTGCGCTTGAGGTCGGCAGCCAAAGTCTGGCCGCCGCCAGCATTCTGTTGGCTGGCCTTCTTCTCAGGCTTCAAGAACTTGCCATCGGCTTCGTCGGCCGTCTGCTTGTTGTCCAGCGACAGGCGGCTCACGGAGGCATTGCTGGAGTAAGAACTATTTGAGCGGCGGCGCATGATCATGGACTCCTCGCTGGCCCTTTGCTTGTACACATAATCCCAGGAGTCCAGGACGCGGGCCTGCCCGGTTTTAGTGGGCTTGGATTTGGCGAAGACGGCATCCACGGCCGCAGCTGAGCGCTTGGCTGCTTTAGGTGGAGGACCGGCTGGTTCCTTAGGGAGGCTGGCCGCAGCCATGCGCGTGGAAGCCTGGAAAACGGAAATCAATGAATTTTATATAAAAAATATTTAATTTCAGTGGTCTCACCCTTCCGGTGATGGTGAGCGCGCGTTTGCGCATCACTGGCTTGTTGAAGATGACCTCGCGGTCCTTGTCGGAGCTGCCGGCGCTGAGCTCGCGCTGCTCGTGCTCGACGGCCTGGATCATGTTGGCGGCTCCCTCGTCGCCCATCAGGCGATCGATTTCGCTGATTTTTTTCTTCTTCACTCCGCCATTGGCCAGCCCGGCATTGGGCGTCTGGCTGCGCCGCTTGGTAGGCGAGCCTGCGTCCCCACGTCCAACGCCAGCGGCTGGAGTCACCGCGCGCTTGGCTGCCGGCTTAGTAGGCTTGGCCGCAGGACTTGCAGGCTTTGGCTGGGTTTTTGGGTTGCTTGGCTTTGATTTTTTCAGAGGCATTGTTTCCTTTTTCGACACTGCTAAAACAATGGGAGATTGAACTTTCGGGGGGCTCGAGCTGACCGGAAGCGGCGACAGCTTGGCACTGGCATACTGAGAGTAGGATTTCTGGGTTTCAGGGGCGTCCGGGTCCCAAATAATCTTACGCTTGATGACCCGCGTGCGTTTGAATCCTAGGAAAGGAGAGATTAATAAGGATTCTTGGCATTAAGTTGGACTCACCGGGAGCCGCTTCCTCGGGCTTGGGAATTGCACTTGTCTTGACCACCGTGACGCTGCCGATTTTGGTGGGCGGTGAGGGTTTCTTTTGGGCCACCGGCTGGACCACCTCGCTGTCGTATTCGTTCCAGTCGTCGTTGAGCGTGGAAATGATGTCAATGGTCTTGGCCGCATTGCCGCCGGCAGCGGCGGCCTCTTTGCGTCGCGCCACTTGGGACTTCAGGTCGGCCATTTGCTCAAGAGCCACGGCCCGGGCCTGCTCGGGCGACAGCTTGACCTTGCCAAATCCCTTGCTGGCCAATTTCACAGTGGAACTCACGGCGCTGTCTGTGGTCTTGGCCGGCAACAAATCCGAGGCTGGATCTTCGTCATCGATTTCCATGATCTCGAATTGCCCTTCGCCCTCGATGGTCACGCCCACGTTGTCCAGCTCGGCCAGCGCCATTTCCAGCGAGGTGTTCTGGACTTCGCCGGGCTCCTCGGGCGGCGCTGTGTCGGTTCCCTTGAGCAGGGCAATGAGATCGAACTCCTGCCGCACAGAGTCGCCGGGTTTGTTGTCCTTAATTCTGTGGCCGGGCTCGTCGGCTGGGCTGTGGGCCGGGGAGAGCTCAGTGGCCGCGGTAATGCGGCTTGACCCATTTTCTGGTGGATTGGCGCCGCCCTCGGCGGGGTCGCGGGGCTCGGTTGGCGGTTCTATGTTATGCATTTTGGCGATTTCTTGTTCCAGGGAGCTCAGTTCGTCGATTTTGTCTGCTTGGGTATTATCCGAGTCTTTATCTGTGGTTGGTTGGTCAGGTGTAAGGATTTTTTCAGTGTCGGTGGTGGCGGCGGTCGTGTTTGTTTTTTGGTGGTCAGTGTTAGCGCGTGTGAGTTTTGCCGCCACTTCGAGGGGTTTGGGGTCGTCGGGGGTGGAGTCAGCTATTTCTGCCATTGCTTTGCATGCAATTGAACGTGTTTTGGTTGTATTGGTTGGATGCAGTTTTTTAAATTCCTATGCACTTTATTTCAAATCTTTTTCAACTTGATGAGCCAGCGGCCATTTTTGATTGAACAAGAAGAAGAACTCAGGGCTGCCATCTCGGTGTGAACTTTAAGACCGCCACGCTTTTTTGGGTATTTCCTTTTATTTTACTCTTGCATATAAAGTGCAAGTAATTGGGATATTTTAGTGATTTAAAAATTTATCAAGAATTTACACAAATATGCGGGGTTTTTGCAAAAAAATTGAAACGAGACGGGAGGCAACACTCTGGCACCTCTGTGGGACGCGAATATCGATACCTGCTCTTATCGATCGATGGGTTTAACACTAGACACTTAACGTGGAACCTGTTTTTTTCTGGGGAAGGTCTCTTTAAATGCACTTTTAAAAGTCGCCTCATTTATGTCTTTTGCTTATATCCTGAGGTATTTAAAGATTTTTAGTAAATGCATATCCCAATGTTATTTAACATAAACAAAATATTGCGACGCCGAAAAACAGGCAATAAAAATACTGATTAAATACCAGAAAATCTAGGACAGCAACCATGCAACGTCATACACGACTGGCCAACGAGGGCTGCAACGCCTTCTGCGAACAAGAAGAAGCAGCAGGAAAGATAGAGCACAGCCGGAGGAGGAGAATTTCTGTTGAAGAAGAAAAAAAAAAATCAGGATAAAATTGATAACGAAAAATCATAAATCAAAACTGGTCACATTTCCACAGCGCCCGCCGCAACAAACCGCCCACCCCCACTACCACAGGCGCAACCAAACAAACAAAATGTTCGACTCCTCAATGTTTCTCTCCACATTGACGCCAAAATTTTATGTGGCCCTCACTGGCACTTCCAGTCTAATTTCTGGCCTCATTTTAATCTTCGAATGGTGGTACTTCCGCAAATACGGCACCTCCTTTATTGGTAAGTTCAACTATCCAAGACTTTCGCTAAGTAAATTTCCCTGGGGGCCCTCCAATTCCAGAACAAGTTTCCATCAACCACATCAGTCCCTGGATAAACGGCAACGACCCCCCGGCCGAGTCCAGCAATGGCAGCGGCGGCAGCACCACCAGCAGCGGCTCCACCAGCAGCAGCGCTAGCGGCACAGGCAACGGCGGCGGCCCCAATTCCACCACCAACTCCGGGACAAGCACCCAAATGCCCGAGTGCAAAGTGTGGCGCAATCCGTTGAATCTTTTTCGTGGCGCGGAGTACCAACGATTTTTTTGGGCCACGGCCAGCAAAGAACCGCTCACCTACTACGACATGAACCTGAGCGCCCAGGACCACCAGACCTTCTTCACCTGCGAGGGCGATGCCCGCAAAGAAGAGTACGAAATCATGCAGACCGCCTGGCGGGAGCGCAATCCCATGCAGCGCATCAAGTCCGCCCACAGCGCGCTCAAGATCAATGCCGAATGCGCCCCGGCCTACATTTTGCTGGCCGAGGAGGAGGCCATGACCATCATGGAGGCGGAGAAGATCCTCAAAACGGCCTTGAAGGTGGCGGAAACGAACTACCGCAAGTCCCAGGCCACCCAGCACCAGGGGGCCATAGCCGATGGCGTCCACCGGCGGGACACGAACGTCTTGATTTATATAAAGCGAAGGCTGGCCATGTGCGCCCGCAAGCTGGGCAAGTTGAAGGAGGCCGCCAAGATGTTCCGCGACCTCACCAAAGAGATCCCCTCGATCATGAGCGTCCTGAACATCCACGAGAATCTCATCGAAACGCTGCTGGAGATGCAGGCCTACGCCGATTGCCATGCCATCCTGGCCAAGTACGACGACATTTCCTTGCCCAAGTCGGCCACAATCTGCTACACGGCTGCCTTGCTCAAGGCTCGCGCGGTGGCCGACAAATTTTCACCGGACATAGCATCGAAACGCGGCCTGAGTCCGGCCGAGATGAGCGCCGTGGAGGCCATCCACCGGGCCGTGGAGTTTAACCCGCATGTGCCCAAATATTTGCTGGAAACGAAGCCGCTCATCCTGCCGCCCGAGCACATTCTCAAGCGCGGCGACTCCGAGGCTCTGGCCTATGCGTTCTTCCATTTGAAGCACTGGAAGCAGGTCGAGGGGGCGCTCAACTTGCTGCACTGCACGTGGGAGGGGACATTCCGCATGCTGCCCTATCCGCTGGAGCGTGGCCATTTATTTTATCCATATCCCACGTGCACCGAATGCGCTGACCGCGAGCTGCTGCCGGCCTTTCATGAGGTGTCCGTGTACCCGAAGAAGGAGCTGCCGTTCTTTATTTTGTTTACGGCCGGATTGTGCTCGTTTACGGCTTTGCTGGCGCTGCTGACCCATCAGTATCCGGAGCCGATGGGGCTGCTGGCGCAGACTGTACTTACTTGGATTTCGTATCCTTTTCATTTGCTCAAGGAGCGCATTGAGGCGTTCTGGCCGTGTAATTTGCTGCATCAGTTGTCGCGGGTGTGAATAATCGGATTTCTCACTGACAAGGACGAGTGGAGAGTAACCAAAAAAAAAAGGAAAGGAAATAATTAAAAACCCCAACAACCGCACGCAGGTTCATACGTATTGAAATATGAATATATATATTTTGGATCTTATCGACTGTCCACAAATAAAATATAGCAAGAAAAAACGGCAAATTTAGGATTATCTCGCCCGCAGTGATGTGAATTTTCAAGTATTTTAAGTTTTTATTATTTATACAATTATATATACACAACAAAAACAAACCAATTCACTGATTAAAAGAGGGAATAAAACAATCAACTGTCGACTTCGACTTTTAAAAATTTCACTTCGCGTTATTTTTGAATATTTGGAGCTGCCGTACATTTTTTAAAAAGATAAGTTGGCAGCTTTCATGTAAACATGGCAGCATTGGTGGGGAAACATCAACCCCGATTAACATATTTATCGATCAATGGAATTTAAACACTTGGTTAAATATTTTTTTTTTTTACATAAACTTAGCCGCCGCCAAAAGCCGCCTTCAGCGCCATCATCAGCAACTCAAAGAAATACTCAGAAGTTAGTCCTTTCACCATATCCAGTGCTGCCATAAGAATAACAAACACCGGCATTGCGATAAACATCAACGGGCCGATCCATCTCGTTAGCAGGCGGATCAGTCGCTCCACAAAGGAGCCAATTATGTCGACCACGAATTCGCACAGATCCTTGATGAACTTCTTAACATGACGCATGGGCGTATTGCATACGAATTTCTTAACACGTTTTTCGATATTATCCATAAGCTCTTCCAGACTAGGCACCTCCGAGTTATCCAAGGCGCCCAAGGCCAAGTCGATTCCTTGTTCTACTTTATCTAGAACTTCTTTTAACTTTCTAACCACACCGCGTATGGCTCTCAAAATGCGTCGCAACTGGTCGGGATCCATTTTTAATCTAAAGACTGCCGGCAACTCCCGGCAATTGCCGTGGAGCCGCCGGACTTTTTGGGCCATAAACCAAAGTTACTCACCATAATCGAAGAAAGCTCGCGTTTAATTTTGGGGGACTAACCTTTTTACACCGTGGAGAATTATTTTTAACTTGTTTTTTTCTTTTTGGTAGAAAGCAATAGATAATGCACTTTTGTTGTTTATTTCGATAAGAGAAAGCTTTATTATTTAAACTTAAACAACTGTTCCACTGGCTGTCCAGGGCTGCTTTGAAATCGATAAAAATCAAAGTTCGGACAGAGTTGCTTTGGAT
>JBAMCP010002533.1:0-11847 GCA_037075105.1 Lissocephala sabroskyi | reverse complement strand
TGTTAGTGTTGGATGCGGTGCCCCATAATTGAATTCCGTACGTCCACATTGGCTTCAGGATGGCCTTATAAAGGAGTGGGGCTTCTGATATAAGCTAACAATATATATTCATATGGCCTAAAGTTCTCAGAGTTGCTGAATATAAAAGTAATTCTTGAAAGCGGTTTAGTCTTAGATTCCTCACATTTGCCCCTGCCCCGATTTGTAGAGTTTTCTAAAGCTCTAAGAATATTTTTAGGTCTTTCTTTTTAAAGAAGAATTTTAAAGAAGTCCCTAGTTTTGCTCTTTTGTCATCTAAAATAATACAGATACCATTCTTGATATCCGCATACCTTTTCTTCTGTTCTTCTTTCATTTCTTTCTATCTTTGATCATTCTTACTCTTCAAATAGGATCTTAGATTTACATATATCACGGATCATCAAATAATCCTTCATTCTCTTTCTTTATAATACAATTTGATTCATTTCATTTCCTTAACTACTCACTCCATTCGTGTTCGATCTTTCTGCATTATTTTCTTTTGCCGAGATTTCTCTCGCGCCCCTCGCATGGCGACTGCGATCCCTTTGCTTTCATTATTGTCCTCCTGATGCTTTTTGTCAGTAATTGTAATGGGCCCTGGAGTTTTGGCCGCCACTTAACTGCCCGGCCATTCGGATCCGATGCCATCGATGGGCCTGCTTTTTTCGACTTTTGATCCCGACTTTTTTGTCCATTTAATGATGTGTGAGTCTGGAATTTTGCACGCGGTCCCTGTGAAGTCGCCAGCCCGCAACCGGCCCGACCGACAGACTGACTAGCTGACTGACTGGCGGACTAACTGACGACTGGCATACCAATTTATAATTTCTTTTAATAAAGTTGACATTTTGCTGAAGCCCGCAGCGCAATCTGCCCGGCTGCTTTTTTGCCCAGGCGTCTGGGCATCTGCCCGCGGAGAGTGGATCATGCTCAGGGACCGCACCCAAGGTGTTGGACTTGTCGCGCTTGGCATTTTGCCACTTTGGCGGTGGGGGGGGTCTCGTATGAGCCCTGTGATAAGCCATCTGCCCATTTGCCCTGCCCGCTGGCTGAGACTTTGGGCCCATTTATTTTACAGGGCATTTCCCGTTAGCCGCGCCGCTGGGCCCACACGTGTCGGCAAATTCCGCAAATATCCGTTCTCCGTTTCCTTTATATGAGATTTATTTGGGCACCCGCTATTTCGCAGTATCGCGTTTTGCGAATCTTTAAATTTTACAAAAATTCCCCGCCCGGCCCCGCCCAGTCGAGCGCAGCGCTTTGACCAAATTAGCATTCAATCGACCAACTCGCATGCGTTTATCAGACTCCCAGAGACCGGGGGCAGTCATCCAGCAAACACACACCCAAAAAGCGAGAAAAAAACCCCGACAAACGGAAAACAGAAAAACGGAAAAACACACGGTTTAAACTAAGCACTTTTCCCGCCCCCGCCCCCCGCCAACTCATCCCGTCTCATCCTCCCCCGTGGCCGTCGTTGTCGACATTCAACTTTGTCAAGCGGATATAACAAAGTGCCAATGCGCCTTGTAACTAACACGGTTGAGGGAAGGGGAAGGGGAGGGGGAATGGGTGACCATAAAAAATACCCTTTCAACGATGCCCTGTCAGTCTGCCGCGGCCCACAGTGGGACGAAAATATTACCTGAAGAGGGGAGAGTTTTTCAACACTTCAGAGAACAGATTTCTTAGTGAAGAAAATAGAATAGAGAGAGGAATTAGAGAAAATGGAGATTCTTTTATAAAGAATCTTCATACATTAAAAGTTCTTAAGCTATACGAAAATGTTGGGAATTTTAATCCATTGAACGACTTTCTATTTATAATCAATCCACCGTCTCTCCAACAGAGAAAGTAAGAGCCAAATCACTTCTACTTCGGCTAGCTGTTCAGCTCTGAATGCTTATTAGTTTCCTTTAATTATATATTTAGAAATTCCTGTAGTTGAATAGCAAAAATCACAATTATATTTATTCAAATACAGATATTGATGAATATATAAACGAATCGGATCTTGGTTCTATTGTTAGTTCCTAGAAATTGTTCCAAACGTGATCCTAGGAAAAGTTTGTTCTTTCGTGCTTCTTCCTTCAGTCTGTGATCAAAATTAAGTCCATCAAGAACAGCCAACAAAGAGGAATTTGACCAAATTAATCGTTTTATTTCCATAATATTTAACATATATTATCATATCTTATTTTTCAAAGAATCTTTAGGAATTCGTTCTATTTTTCAAACTCCTTTTATACAAGAAAGTACAGGCTGATAATACTGAGCATTTTCAGATTCAGATTCAAGTGGTGCTTTATTTGCCAAAATTGTTTACATTGATTACCTAAAGCTAGTTTAAAAGAGGATTTTCAGAGATTAGACCTATTAGTGTCTTTACAGCTAAGTAGTTAATTGAGAATTCATTATATTTACATTTTGTAGATCCTGAATTCTATAAAAGATTCCAAACCAGTTCTCTCTGACGATTTTTTTTTCTATTGGTTTTGTCTTCAATAGAACTTCCAATCGTATATACAGACTCCTCCTTTGCATGACAGACGGTTTATCTTATTAAATTTAAGGTTAAAAGAATTTAATCGCCCACTTATTCACATTGTCCCACTGTGCCTGCGCCGCTATCGCCTCGCCCCTCCTCCCATTCTCCTGTAAAAAGTACATTTTTCAAATGTAACATTTTTCGTAGCATACTTTGCGGGACGCTGGGGTCTTAGTGAAAGTTCCTTGTCGCCCCGCCGCGCCGCCCCTCGGCCAGCGGGACATCAACCGTTGCAGTCTCTGCGCTGTGTTGATTTTTATAGTTTTGGGAGAGAAACCGTTTTAGAGATACTAAAGCCCCCATTGTTTGCGGTCGTTTTGTTTTCTGGCCCATTTGCGTTCTATGGCTGCCCCCGTCGCCGTCCTCCGACAACATTACAGTTGTAAATTCGGCGATTAGCACCCCTTTTTTGCGCCATTCGCGTGTGCATGTGTGTGGGGCGCGCCTGCATCCGATCTGGGAATCGGCGGGGATCGGCCTTTCTAACTCCACAAGAGATGCTCACCGGGCGATAAGCAGGAGACAAAATTAGCATAGACCATTCGGCGACGGCAGCTGCGGCTCCCCGGCGGGCAGGGGGCAATCATGCGGATGGTCAGGGCGATCTGTGGCTGGGTTGTCGCCTTCCCCGGCCCGCGGCCAGCTTCGAGTTTATGAATAAAACATTTCAGTGAATGTCTCCCAGCGGTCAGCAGCACCGGCGGAGTAGTCAGTGCGGCCGTCGTCGCCAGCAGTTGCTACAAATGTTTTACAAGCTTTTCAGCGCTTTGTTGCCACTTGAGCGCCCATTGTTGTTGTTGTTGCTGTGGTTGTTCCGGGAAACAATTCAGTTTCACACACACAAACACACGGCAAGCAGAAGTGGCGGCCAATAAATCGTCATCGGTCGTTTTCGATTGTCGCTCGCTCGCTCCGCTGGTTCCGATGATCGGCGGTTTCGATTTTTCTTGTGGCGCACAATTTGTATTTATGATCGTCATCGTCATTTGACATTTGGCCAGGGGAACTTATTTATGATAACCGCTAACGTGGCCGTCGCCGCCGCAGTTTGTCAGCATTTTGTCGTTCGTTTTGGCATCATTGCCGCCGCCAGTGACCCACAGCTGCAGGCGGCCATTTGAGGCGGCTTTATAAATTTCGAATCACAGGAAATGAGTTTTTTTTGCGGCCGCAAAAAGAAATACAAAAAATTATCCCAGATAATATTGCACATTTTGTGGCCCAGCCTGCGGCCTTTTGGGTGGCTCACTCAGGCGCAAATTAATCCTCGCAAATTTAATACACTTGACGAGGTTGCCTGTCCTGGTGAAGGACGCTGCCTTCGGCTGTTGTCATATATTTTTTTCCTTGATGAGATTTGAATCACTTTTCTAGGTTGGCAAGTTGTCGCCGGTTGAAGTTAAATTAACCGCGAAAATAGTTTCCGTCTAAGGTCGCAAATTGCATGAAAACGAATACCAAAAGGGCAAAGGATACGACCGCGTAAATTCAGCTGGAGTTGTGCAGTCGATTAGTTTATGAAATCAAGAGATTCTAAAAGCATTTAAAGGGATCTTTGGGGAACTTTAAATTGGTGGGGATTTCGATGAAAAGAAGTTGGCTAAAAAGGAAGAGAAATAAATCTTGGTGGGAGCTTTACTTTCATTGCTCCTTAAGGAACTTTTTAGATTTCTCAGTTATGTTGATTTCTGGTCCTAATTTTGCAGCTTTTTCGGACCTTAACCGGCAGAAGTTTTATCTTCTTCGTTAAGAACTCTAAGATTAATCAACTTAAACTGAATTCTGGTTATTTAGACCAACTTCGCAGCTCCCAACAAAGAAAAATGCTTCCTATCCCTAAATTCGGAATCTTTCATTCGTCTTTAAAGCTCGAAAAAGTTCCTAACTTCCGAAAGTCACTTCAATCCTAATGGCCCTATAGATTATATGGAAAAAAAACTTATTCAACCCACAAGAACCTTAAATTGGAATCTCCCTCTACCCTTTTCCATATTTCCGATTCCGCAAAACATTTATATTCAAAATTCCCAAATTGGTTGTGTCAATTTTAACCACCCGACCCCCCACCCCCAGGCAGTGGGGAAGTTTTAATTAAAATTCGCGTTCACTCGCAAATCGAAATTAATTGGGAAATTCAAACAAAAACCTCAACACTTTGATAGACCAAAAGGACGTTGGCGGGGGAAAACATCCACCTGAGCCTTTTCCCATATGAAAAATCAATCAGGCGTTTTAACTGCCTCCCACCCCCTTTTCGGGGAAGAACAGTCGACTGATTAGGCTGACTGTTTGACTCGTTCGCTGGAAAATGAAAATGTTTATTAAAAATTTTCACTTTTACATAAAAATTGCCACCCATTTTCGTCGACTGCAGCTAACCACACCCAGCAGCGGCGAGCGGAACGGTAAACGCCCTCGCTATGTAACGGGGCCATGGCACACTACTGTCGTCTCTTTCGCACTGCTTTCCGATTGGCTGAGCAAAACTAAACCGGTTTTTCGACCCGCTCGAAATGAACGGGCCAATGGCAGCGGCCATGCCCAGGGGAAAGTACATAGAAAAGGGAGGGGGGGGGAGTGGGAGGGGGAGAGAAATCAAAAGAAACAGACAACTGAGTGGCAACTGTACTGCTGCTGGGGGAGGGGGAAAGTCGACTGGCTTTGCTTTCATTGATTTTGAAAATACATTTATATATATTTTTTTTCGGGATCCGCTAGTTACAATATAACAGTTGTGTGTGTTTCAATTTCTTCTGCTCTTTCTCTTTCTTCGTTTGAACTGGAAGCACCTAAGCTAATTAACTTTGCACTCTGCTGCTGTTGTTGGTTTCTTATGTACAATTTAACAGTTATCGCTTCGCTGAGGTCTTTTTCTTTTGTGTGTTGGTGTTGGTGTAGGTGTGTGTGTGTGTGTGGGAGAATTGAAAATGTACACTTAGTAAAACTTAAAATTTAAAAGCGTGGGGAAGGGAAAGCGGACGCTTCCTTTCCTTTGGCTTTCTCAACACTTTAAACCTAAAAAAGGTGCGCAGTTTTGAAACCGTTACGCGGAAAGGGGCGGGGCTAGGGAGCGGGGGTGGGGGTAACGGGTCGGTCAGTCTACTGGCGATGCCGCAAGGCGGCATTGATCACGCGCAGGATTTCAATTTGCAGATCGGTGAAGGCCACAGCGTCCAATTGTCCGTTGTTTCGAATCTTCATGGCCACCGCCTTAAAAAAGGCGCCAATTTCGTCCTCCTCTTGGTTTCCACCGCCGCCGCCGCTGTTATTGTTGGTCGGCTGGCTGTTGACATTTGAAAAACCCGAGGTGGTTGGCGTGGCCGGGCCCGGATAACGCGCGGCCGTCGTCGACGTCGTGGGCGTCTGGGCCTCCAGTTTCTGCTGAAAGTCGGCGGCCGCCGCCTGCAGCTGCTGGTGCTGCAGGCTGGAGGAGCTGCCGCCGAGCTCAGGCTTGGCTGGGGTGTTCAGAGCGCTGTTGACGCTTTGGACGGCCATGTAGACGTGGTCCTCGTCGTTGCCGTAGTCAAGCTGGCGCTGCTGGTCCTCGATGGCCTCCATGTCGTCGTCGTCTTCCTCCTCGTCCTCGTCATGGTCGGCATCGCCGTTGATGTAGTTCTCGATGTCCATTTCATCGTAGGTGTCCACGCACAGCTCGTTGGCCTGGGGATGGGGCTGGTCATGCAGCGGCAGCTCCACCTTGTGCGGGGCTCGCGTCAGCGGCGGCAGAGTCGGCAGCCCCAGCTGCCCAGAGCCGGGCGAGGCCTGGGGCGGCTGGTCGGCATGCAGCGGCGAATGGTCGGCCAGCTGTTCCTCCAGCTCGACCACGGGCTCGTGCTTGGGCAGCAGCAGCTGGAGCTGCGAGTCGGCGTCTCTGGGAAGCACAAAAACAAGATAAGAAGGAGGGGAGTAAGTTTTTCCTGGAAAGCTTACAGCGTCTTTTGTTGTATGTATTTCTGGAGAAATCCCAAAGAGTCGTAGTGCTTCCAGCGGGAATGGGCGTCGATGTTCATCAGGGTCTTCAGGCGCTTGTGCTCGCGGGCGTACTGATCCCTCAAAGCCTTCCACTTCTGTCGGCATTGCTTGACTGTAAGGGACAAAATTCTCTAACCAAATTGACGCAGACTCGAGGCTGGGAAGGCTCACCTGGTTTCTTGAGCTTGCGGGCGATTTCGTCCCAAACCTCCAGCTTCAATTTGACATTGCGGTAGTTCTGGTTGCTGTAGTTGTAGATCATGTCCTCCTGCTGGATCAGGGATATCAGTTCCTTCTCAAAGTAGCTCTCCATGTTGAGAAACGTGTGAATGGGATCGTCGTCCTCCTCGTCCGCATTCCCTTGGTTGTGCGTCGATTGGCTGGCTGCCGCCGCCGTCACACAGTCCACGAACTCATTGTAGAGAGTATCCTCGGCCGAGGTGCTGGCATTCTCGCGTACCACCGCCAGAGCCGAGTTGGCTCCCACGCCGTTGCCACTCGTGTCCGTCAGGTAGTTCCAGTTGTTGTCTTGCGGCGCTTGTGGCTGTTGCTGCTGCTGCATTACATTGTTTATTTGGCCGGTCATAAAAGCCGTCATGAGCCTGGAGGAGTCGGGTTTCTTTTCCGCCACATCGGCCGCACTGGCGGTAGGCACATAACCGCAGCCGTCCAGCAGGGGAGTGTGGGGTTCTTCCATTTTGATGTTGCCGAATTTGCTGGTGTCTCCTGGAAGCGCCAGAGTCTGGTTGCTGCTGTTGCTGCTGAAGGACTGGGGGGTGCTGGTGGCAAGCGTTGGGGCGCTGCCGCTGGGCAGGGAGGCCGCCACGTTGCCGTTGCTGTTGGGACCACGAGTGCGGTAGCTAAGAGAGAAAACGAGGCTAGCAAAATGATCAGAGACACGAAAATAGAACCACTTACTTGCGGGCCAAGGCGTAGGGACGCAGGAAGTCCAATTCCTTAAAGTATTTCCATTTAACATTGGCTTTGGCACTGGCTTTGGCGCGCTTCAGTTCGCGGCAGTATTGGTCCCTCATGGCCTTCCATTTACCCTTGCACTGGGTATCTGCGGGGATTTGAGGAAGTTAATTTCCAATTGGGTTTTTTCGGGGCTCTCACCTGTCCAGCCCACATGACTGCCGATTTCGTTCCATTTTTCGTCTTTGCGCTGAGTGCTGCGGTAATGTTGGTGCTTAGGATTGTAAAGAGCTTGCTCCTGCGATACGAGGGATATCAAAATCAGCTCCTTGGGTATGTTGACCACCCCGTCGCCCAGGCTGGCGGCATCCATGTGGCTGAGATTCACGAGCTGCTGTTGTACGGGCGATTGGGAATGCGCCTCGGCGGTTGGCTGTTGCTGCTGCTCTTGCATATGCGCCACATCGGTGGCACATGGCAGCGTTTCCATGACGCTGATGTTGGTTTTTAGCAGACTTTAAGACGCCATGTTTTGGGGGTTTTCCTGGAAGAACTTAAAAAATAAATGATAAATTCGCCGTCCAAGACAGAAAACAGCTGCGGACCAGGGCTGGAAGAACAAATTGCTTGCCACCCCTAGAGTTGCCTGAGATAGCCAAAGTGCCAGAATTGCCAACCATTTTAAACAATTGATTCGCGCGAAAAAAATTTATTTTATTTTATTTATATGCAAAATCACACACACAAACTTGTTTATGTGTTTAACGACATGAAATGAACTAAGTGCACTTGTTTTTGGTTTTAAAATGAACAAAAACTTTAGGTGCTTCAACTAGCCACACTTTCATATTTACACTGTTTTTTTTTTTTTTCAATAATTTAAGTCGTATTAATTACACTTGCATGCTTAGTGTTTTTCTTAGAGTTCTTGAATATTCTAAGCAGTGTTGATATCGGCTATTTATCGAGATCGAAAATCAAGTTATCTGTCCCAAAAATTGAGTGGTCACACTAAAACGCAGGGGTGATTTGGCATTGATTTGGACAAGTTGGCATTCCCCGTCTTGACATGCGCTTTCTGTGGCAGAACTTGCGGCGCAAATTTTTTGTAAGTGAAAAAAGCAAGATTTCGGTTTGGTAGTGCGTTGAAATTGTAATCCAATTAGTTAATTGCATTATCCCAATCGACAGAATGCAAAACATCATAATTGTGTAAGTGCACCAAAGTGTTTCGCCAGCAGTTTGCGTTTTCTCGCGTTGCTGGTCGGTGGCTTGCCCAATAGTAACGGGATCGGTCCCAGTAGAAAAAAATAAAATTACTGCGCAATTAAGTTAAACTTGCCAAGATGCCGAAGATTGATCCAGAAACTCAGAAGCTCTACGACGAGATCAATGGCATGATACAGAAATTCAAGGTTTCCAGACAATCGCATTATTAAATACCCTTATTTTCACCTTGTGACGTCACAAACCTCGTGTGTCTTTCAGGATGACCAAAAGGCAAAGTCGGACTGCTCGCTTGGCGACAAATGCGGCGACATGGGCGACGTGCCCAAGATCCGTTTCGCATGCAAAAAGACCCTCAAAGGCCACATAAACAAGGTCAACTCGGTGCACTTTGCTGGCGACTCGCGTCATTGCGTCACCGGCTCACTGGATGGCAAGCTCATTATCTGGGACTCCTGGACAGCCAACAAAGTGCAGATTATTCCCCTACGCTCGGCCTGGGTTATGACAGTGGCCTTCTCCCCATCTGGCAATTTCGTGGCCTGCGGTGGCATGGACAACCAGTGCACCGTCTATGACGTCAACAATCGCGATGCCTCAGGCGTGGCCAAAATGGTCAGGGAGCTGGTCGGCTATGAGGGCTTCTTGAGCTCTTGCCGTTTCCTGGACGACGGCCACTTGATCACCGGATCGGGTGACATGAAAATGTAAGCCAGCCGATGGATTCATTTTCTGGGTTTAGTCTAAGTTTCCTGTCGATTTTCTAGTTGCCATTGGGACTTGGAGAAGGGCGTTAAGACCATGGATTTTAATGGTCATGCCGGCGACATTGCTGGTCTTTCCTTGTCCCCCGACATGAAGACTTATATAACCGGCTCCGTGGACAAAACTGCCAAGTTGTGGGACGTGCGCGAGCAGGGCCACAAGCAGATGTTCTTTGGCCACGACATGGACGTCTCGTCCGTTTGCGTAAGTCCCAATCCACCCACTGATATCCCCATAACCTAAAGTTCTTCTTTGTTTGCAGTATCATCCAAGTGGCTTTGGCTTTGCCTCCTGCTCGGAGGACCAGACGGCGCGCATGTACGATTTGCGCTCCGATCAGCAAATTGGGCTCTATGAGCCGCCCCAGAAGAACACCGGGTTCACGTCGTGCGGTAAGCGCGGCGCCAATTTGCCTTGAATCTCCGTTTTGTGGCGTTCCTAATCTGATTTTGTGCTAATTCCCTTTTCAGCTTTGTCGACCAGCGGCCGCTACCTAATGTGCGCCGGCATTGAGGGCAACGTGCACTCGTGGGACACAATGAAGCAGAAGCACACGGGTGGGTAATCCGGCCTACAAATTCCTAGTCCACTGGTCGACTGATATTGATTTTGTTTTAGGCACGCTGTCTGGCCACGAGAACCGCATAACTTGCATCAGCCTCTGCCCCAATGGCATGTGCCTGGCATCGACCAGTTGGGATCAACAAGTGCGCTTATGGCTCTAATTTCTGGGTGCGCATTTCTACCAATATCTCTCTTCTAATAATACTAAACTTACTAAAACCGACTAACAATTGTAGTTCAATTTCCCGATCAAATAACCAAAAGGGACAATAAAATGCATGACTAAATCAATACTAACATACTAACTTCTAATTTAATGTAAAGTATTTATAATGTTGTTTTTAACTCAATAGGTTTTTGGATAGGATACTTCGAGATTTGAAAGATTTAAGGAATTAAGGAATAGAAAAGGATTTAAATTAGAGGAATGATTAGCCAACAAAAAGAATCATCATTACAATGCAAAGGCAAAGTTAAAATGGATTACTCGGTAAGTCCCATTTTCATTTTCTGGGGGACTTAGGAATTTAAGAACTTTTAACGGCGCAAAGGGTGGGGAAGATTATGAACTTGGGTTTGATTGATATTTGATCTTTTTTTTGAATGGGTTGAGGTTTGATGGGATGGGATTGAGTGAAAACTGTAAGATAAGTTTATAAATCTTTCGGAATTTGAACTCGTTGATGGTCTTTGGTCTGATGTTCGGGGATATGAAAGTCTTCAGTAGAATCAGACGATATTTGCTGTCTTCTTGAGGATTTTAATTGCCTTCTTGGTTTTATTGTTGAGGGATTTTTTGTGTCTTTATAGTCACGATACTCTTATATAGAGACTATAAAATCTTGAATCCGGTTTTACTATTTGGTACCTTCATATCTTAAAATCAAAGGACAAATATGGCTAAGTTATAAAAGTTAAAGCAGAACTGTAACTTTTAGGGATCTTAAAGAGATCGATTGAGATTTAAGAGAGTAGGATTCCGAATACCTGCAGAGTTCTTAGCTGAATTTTGTTTAAATTTTATGCTTGACCTCGGCCTAAAGTTAATTCCTTAATGGGTTGTTTGGGTGATTAGTTCATGGCCCCTTTTTAAGTTTTGTTTCTATTTCAAGATCATCCTAAAGATCTCTCGGTTGTCTTTCTTGAATGGTAACAGAATTTGACTTCGTTGTTTTTTGTCTTTAATATTAATCGGGCAATTGGGTCTGATGTTCGGGGGTATGAAAGTCTTCTTATCAAATAAAATTGGTCGTCTTCTTGTTTGGGGATAGTAATTGCCTTTGAGGCTTATTTGTTGGAGCTCGTTGACTGGTTTTGTAAGGCTCTTGAATAAGTTTTTTCATACGCTTAGGCCCTTGGTACTTTTTTATGTAAATGTCTCATGTCTTTTTGTAAAAGACTATAATATTTCCAATCGGTTTCTCTTTATATTTTAAAATTAAATGGTACCTCTGGCTCTTTAGTTCTAAAGTCATAAAGAACCCTAACTTTTAAAGGTGTTAAAGAGCTCGATTTAGTTCAGAGATAAAATCCTCTACGCTGACGAAAGGTTGCATTGTATTTTTGGGCTCTGATTTTGTATGAACTCCAATTCTTGAATGGGTTGTTTGGATGTTTTTACTTTCTTCTTTAAATTATAGCTTCTGCCTATCAAGATGGTTTCATAGATCTCTCGGTTGTTTTTCTTAAACGTGAAGAGTTTCCTCTCCAATCCCTTCTTTCTTTTCTGTTTCTTACTCTTCTCCCCGTAAAAAAGCAGTTTGGTTTCTCTTTTTTTCGTATATTTTTTATATTTTCTTATAAAAAATACTAATTTAAAATTACAAAGATAT
>JBAMCP010002532.1:0-11854 GCA_037075105.1 Lissocephala sabroskyi | reverse complement strand
GTGACCGCCGCCTTTGTGCACGGCGCGCAACTGGCGCTGCAACTGGTGCAGCGCCATGGCATCCGGGTTGCGGTGCTCAAGGAGTTCAGCCCGACCTGCGGATCCAGCCAGGTCTATGACGGGCAGTTTGCCGGCCACACCGTGCCGGGCGAAGGCCTGGCCTGCAGCCTGCTGCGCCAGGCCCAGGAAAAGGGGCTGGTGTATGCCCAGGACCAGGGCCTGCCGGGCCTGTCCACGCTGGCCGACGACTCGGGTCCTTCCTCGCTGCCTCTGTCCCAGTTCAGTTTGGTGGAGGAGCCGAACTTTGCCAGCCGCACGTGCCTCATCCACACGAAGATCGATGCCGACGACCTCAGCGATTTGCCCGAGGAGGCCGCCGAGCTCCACTCCGCCGGCTACCAGGTGATGTACATCTACGCCGACCTGCCGGAGGAGACGCTGTTGCTCAGCTTGAAGTACCTGCCGGACGAGGGACTGCTTTATATTTATCCAGACTTCAACTTCAGTGCGGACGACATGGATTACCTGGTGGAGATTGACAGCGACTGCCGGCAGCTCTATGCCTATGGATTCGAGAATATCACGCCGCTGGAGGCCTCAGCTGGGCCCTCGGAGTTTCCATTCGCCGAAGAAGACGAGGAAGAAGAGTTTGAAGAGGAGTTCCAAGATGAAGAAGAATTCTTCGAGTATGAAGAAGAGCAGCTTGAAGAGGAGCTGGAGGAAGAGGAGGACGACCACTCCCTGCCGGAAGATGCCAGTGTGGATGACCTCATCGACCACTACAAGCGCCAGCGGGCCGAGGACGCCGACCTGCGCCGGTTAGTCAACTTCGCCCTGCCCCCCAAGCGCATGCAGCGGGTGGCCCTGCTGCTCACCCTCCACGAGGGCAGCGGCTTCGACAATCCCAACATCCACATCCGCTACTACATGCATCCGCCGCGCTACACTCTCCTGGAGCCCGGCCAGGTCGAGGATTTGTTTCCACTGCGCGGGGCCACGCAGACCTCCGTCGGCGGCGGTGGCTCCAAGCCCGCTCTCTTCGGCCACTGCTGGCAGCTGACGCTGCTGCTCGAGGAGCAGTTCGATCCCCAGGAGCTGATGCGCTTCTACTTCGAGGTCATCAGCGTGGACAGCTGGGAGCGCGAGCGCTGCGAGGGCTACTGCTATTACGCCTGCCCGCTGGTCCAGACGGCCGGTGACTCTGGCATCCTCAGGCTGGACTGCCTGCGTCCGCGCGGCTCTTGGCTGGACTGGCTGAATCGCTGGTTCATTGGCGGCCGCCAGATCTTTGACTTTGTGAGGTTCTTTCGCGGTGGCGGCCAGGAGGAGGCCAAGTCCTCTATCCACTCGCGGCTGAGTGGTCAGCCCTCTCAGGCCATGCAGGGCTCGGGCAGCCTCAAGTTCAGCGTCCAGAAAGTCCTGCAGCGCCAGCCCAAGAGCCTCCACCACTCCAGCTGGGAGCTCAGCGACTCTGGCAGCCTGTTCGAGGACAGCAGCGACACGCCTGGCAGCGCGCAAACCACCCTGGACGAGGTCATGACCGCCTACGTGGAGGCCCGGGAACGGATTGCCCAGCTGCTGGGCTACCAGGAGGCCGAGTAGGTCAAAGAAGTGAAGAATTCTGCAACGGCAAATTTTTAATTAAACATCGAAAGACAAAGAAACACTGGAGGGGCGTAATTTGGGCGAGAGCTGGCGGAATTTTTGGTGTGCTTGCCGTCAAACTGCGGAACTCGTGTGTTTTCGTGTTTGGGCCAAAATTCGGGGTTTAGTTGATTTGAATGCGCTGATTGTTGGGTACAGTCTCGCGGGTTTGCTTCTTCTTCTCCTCAGCTGCTCTGACTGTACTTGAGTTCTTGCGTTTGCCAGTGGCTCATAGGGTCCCTGGCTCTTTTCAGCAGTTTTCTCTGCTTCATTTAACGATTTAAATTTTCATAAACGGGATTTAACTGGATTTAACCGCTGGTATGGCTGATCCAGAAAGGAATCAATATACCTTAGGCAGGGCGGATCCATTACACTTCCTGTCCTTGGGCTCGAACTGCAATTACTCCTGCTTTTTGCGTTCTTCCAGGTGAAGTACAGTAGTCCGCTTGCAGAATATAAACAACTGCAAGGCAAGGAATTTTAGATGATCCTTTTGTTGAACTTTGCTGACTGTACTTACTTAACGCAAGAACATTTAACGACGAGGATGGTGGAAAAACGTGCGGATTTAAACGATCCAAAAAGGCCATCAAATCCTCTAGCTGGCGGAACTGCAAGGCAAGGAATTTTAAGTTGACTGTTTTGCTGAACTGTGCTGACTGTACTTACTCAAGAATGCCAGATTAATGTTGGCGGTGGTGACAAATCGGCCACCTAATCCTCTGCAAGTGGGATCCATTTCCCTTGGAGTTCTTCGGCTCAAAATAGCGAGCTCTAATTTAAGTTGACTGCATTTTGCTGTGCTTCATGTTTTTGTGTCCTTCCAGGAGAAGCACAGCAGTCCGCTTGCAGAAAATTTATGTACAAATTGAAGAACGTCCTTTGGTTATGTTGGACTGCGTTTGGATCAACTGCAAGATGAGAAATTTAAGTTGACTGTTTTGTTGGATTTTGCCGACTGTACTTACTCAAGAATGCCAGATCAGTGCGAATATAAAAGGTCCTAAGAGGCCACCAACTCCTCTGCAAGGCAGATCCATTTCTGCTGTGCTTTCTGCTTCTGCTATTTGTTGAATTGGGCTTGGAACAGCTGCAGGGCAAGGCAATTAAATTGACTGTTTTCTTGGATTGGGCTGACTGTACTTACACAAGAACGCCAGGTTATTTAACAACAAAACGTCGGATATTAAGATCCAAAAATGCCACCAAATTCTCTGCAAGGCGAATCTAATTACGTCGACTGCTTCATGCTGTGCTTCTTGCCTTGGTGTCCTCGATTTGAAGCACTTCTCCGCTTGCAGAGAATTGAAGAACGGATTGGGCTTCAAACAACTGCAAGGCAAGGAATTTAAGTTGAATGTTTTGTTCTATTTTACTGACTGTACTTACACAAGAACATCAGATGATTTAACTGTGGTGAAGATCCAAAAAGGTCACCAAATTCTCTGCTTCCGGCTTTTGTCTCCTTGCTGATGAAGCACAGCAGTCGATTAAGAGTATTGATTCTCTTGCAGAGAGGTTATGGATGGATGATGATGGTGACAAAACAGGCGGATTAAAATGATCCAAAAAGGCCATCAAATCCTCTGCAAGCCAAGGAACTTTAAGTTTACTGTTTTGCTGAACTGTGCTGACTGTACTTACTCAAGAATGCCAGATTATTTAATTATTGAATGGTGACAAAACAGGCGGATTAAAACGATCCAAAAAGGTCACGAACTCCTCTGCAAGGCGGTGACTGCGCTGTGCTTCCTGCTTTTGTCTCCTCGCTGGGGAAGCGCAGTAGTCGATTTCTCCGCTTGCAGAGAATTAAGATGAATTGAAGAACGATTGCTTGTTGAATTGGGCTTGGAACAGCTGCAAGGCAAAGAATTTAAGTGGAGTTATTTGCTGTACTTACTCAAAAACGCAAGGATATTCGTGTAGTGAGTGTACTTGTCTGTTTATGTTTGTCATGCTGCCATGCTGCCTCACTGATCCCAGGAACGGATTGTCCTTCGTGGATTTGAAGCACCTGCAAGGCAAGGCAAAGAATTAATTAAGTCCGCTTCAATTGCGCCGACTGTACTTACCCAAAAAACGTAAGAATCTTGAGTGGTGTGCTCTCTGCTTTGCCTGGTGTAAAGTGGACCCGAACCCGGTGGAAAGTGTGAGTGCCAGCTTCGCGCCCCCCGTGTGAAGTGTGGTGAAAGGAGTTTAGATGGATGGAGTGGCCCTGTCGTCTTCCTGCAGCCTCGGCCGGGCTGGGTAGACCTTCGGCTTGGTGTGCTTCTTGAACCAGTTCTTCATCATCAGCGAGTTGAGACGCAGCGTCACCAACTGATCCAAAACCCACTCCTGGTTCCGCTCGATATCCACAATATCCCGCTGCAATTTGGCGCTCAGCATTTGGATCAGCGAAATAGCTTCGCGCCGTTGAAAGTTTTGGCGCGAAGCTGGCGGCAAAGTGAGAGTCACGGGCAGATTGGGGCACTGCTGGCAGGTCTGCCAGAAGGCATTGCCGGATTTGACCATGAAATCGAGGTTGGTGGTGGCGAGTTCCTCTTGCTTCTTGGCCTGGGCTTGCTTGTTCATTTGCTCCAAGAGGATGAGGGTCTCCTTCATGGTGTTGAGCTCCTTGATTTTGGCCTGGCGCTGCTCGGTAAGGAGCTTGATCTTCTCGCAGTAGCCGGTGTGCTTGCGTTGTATGCGCTGCATGAGGAGCTTTTGGGATTTGTCCTTGATGTCGTCGCGCTGCATCACCTCGTTGATGTCCTCGATCAGGCGCACTTGCTTCACATGGAAGGACAAATCATCAGTGGGATCGGCCGAATAGCTGCGGTAAACTTCTTCAAGAAAACTTAAGGCTTCCATTTTCCAGTTTCAGATTCAATTCCTTCTCGAATGACAGGCAAGTGAAGTTTTTATTTCGGGCACAGCAAGGGTCCTCCTTTGAGAAGGCTGAGTTGGTTTGAAAAGAGTCCTGACGTTAGGAAATTCCGCCTGCTGATCGGGGAGCACAGCTTGGTCGTCAAGCAAGTTTGCGTGGTAGAAAAGTTCCAAAGTCTGCAAGTGCACAGCACGCGATGACTGTACTTCCAACGAAGACGGTCCCAAAGACAGCAGGATTATTTTCTATATAACTACTGATGATCGCCTGGCTTGGCTGTCTGCTTTAAGTTGTTCGGTTGAAAAGCAAACAATGCGCAGATTACAGTTCTGCCAGTTCCTTAGACTCTAAGCTTATTTTCTAAGGGCAACTCTGTAGCGGCGACTGTACTTTCTGCTTGATCGTGAAGCGATTGTAGAAGACAATGCGAAAGACAGAAGGAATCTTTTCACTTAAGCTGAAGACAAAAGGAATCTTTTACTTATAACTAAAGCTTATTTTCTAGATGCAACTCTGCACAGCGACTGTACTTTCTGATTAATCGTGGAGCGACTGAGCTTCCTGTTCTCTTTGCTGCAAAGTGCAACCTGTTTGCGTAGTAGAGAAGCTCCAAAGTCAGCAAGTGCAGAGCACGCGGTGACTGTACTTCTCTTATAACTAAAGACAGAAGGAATCTTTTCTTAATAACTAAAGACAGAAGGATTCTTTTCATTATAACTACTTATGGCTTCCTGGCTTGTCTTTTTTCTTTCATCTGCTAGTTTCTTAGACTCTTAGCTTATTTTCTAGATACAACTCTGTATGGCGACTGTATATTCTGCTTGATCGTGAATTGGCTGTTCTTACTGTTCTGATTGCATAGAAGAGAAGTTCGAAAGTCTGCAAGTGCACAGCACGCGGTGACTGTACTTCTCTTACTTATAACTAAAGCCAGAAGGAATCTGTTCATTATAACTAAAGACAGAAGGAATCTTTTTCTTTATAACAACTGATGATTACGTGGACTGTCTGTCTGCTTTAAGTTGCTCGATTGAAAGGCAAATTACACTTCCGCCAGCTTTCTTAGACTCTAAGCTTATTTTCTAAATGCAACTCTGCCACGGCGACTGTACCAACTCCTAGGTTATTTGGAAGAACTCCTTAAAAATAAACCCCGGCTGTACATGAACTTTATTTCTTATTTTCTATTGCAGATTTCCAGCGTTAATGTGCTTTTGCAGCGGTGACTGTACTTTCCGCGCTGCATTTTCCCTCGGCGGGTGCTGCTGTTGTCCTGGACTCCCAGTCATGGAAATCTGAAAGCTTTGCTGCTCCCACGTTGTTTTTGGTGAGGTCTCCTTGCTGGTGACTGTGCAGAGGATTCCATGTTGACGTTTGGAAATTAGTTTAGGCCATTTTATTTATCTACTAATATCACTCAGTGTATATATACATATATTTTTTGTTTCTTTCGATTTGTTTTGTTTGTTTCGTGGTTTTGCGTTGAGTGTGCGTGTGTTTGTGTCTTGCGTGTGCGGGGTATGTGTGTGTGTGTGTGTTTTGTGTGTGTTTTTATGTTTGCTTTGTCTAGTTTCCTTTCATTTCTTGTGCTGGCAACAAAAGCCTATATACATATATAACTCATCTTGAGCAATCCCTACAAAGAATTCGAATAAGTTTTTTTTTAAATTGGGAACAAAAAAAAAAATTATACAAAATAAAAAAAAAAATGCATATTAAATTTCGCTACTTGTAAGTTGAAAAGAGTTTCCTTCTTAAAAATAAATACTTCACTTTGCGACTTAAAACTAAACAGACAGGACAAGGGGACTCGGGATCGGGAGCAGGATCAGGATCGGGCGGGATGTCAGGAAAAGCGGGCAGAATCGGGCATCTGGATTTATGCCACTGGCAGATACTGACGCGAGGGCGTCTCAAAGCCCACCGAAGGAGCCTTGTAGTCATAACCCTGACCACCCAGACCGCCATAAATGGAGTCGCCCAGACCGCCATTCTCGGGCTGGTAGCTGTAGTCGTCGCCGCTCTGGCCACTGCCGCGCAGCGGGTCGTTCTGCGAGTCGAGGTCGAGGTTCTGGTTGAGGAACTGGAAGCGGTTCTTGTTGCCGCCCAGCAAAGTGCTGGGATCGATGGTGCTCAGTTTGCTGCCCGAACCGCCAAAGGCTCCGGCTCCACCGGCACCACCAGCTCCACCGGCAGCGCCCAAGGGCTGAGGCCTGCAAGCAGAATTCAAAGGTTAGTTGGGTGGTCTACGCTGCGGGCTGCCGGGTTCTACTTACTCTGGGATATCGAGATCCAGCTCGGTGATGGGATGGTAGCCGAACTCATCGGCTGTGTAGCGAGTCTTGTAGCGCTTGCCGTCGGCCCCGGTGAACGAGTAGGAGCCGCTGACCACGAAGGTCTTGTCGTCCTTCAGCTTGCCCACGCTGGAGACTTCAATGCCGTTTTGGGTCTTTAATCTGGAGGGAACTCAATTAGCTGGGGATTCTTTGGGGGCAATAGTTTTAAACTTACTCGAGTTTGAATTTCTTGCCGGAGTTGTAGTTTTGGAGCTTTTCTGTCTTGGCCTTCATTACGTCGCCGCTGAAGTGAACGGCGGGCTTATCGTCATCAATATCCTCGGGCAGGGTGTAGATATCACTGGGATCGTATTTGAACAGATCCAAGTTGCGATCTGTCAGATGTTTGACATCGGCCACCGCCACAGCCACCAAGCACAAGATCAGCTGAAAGAGACCAAATAAATAAATAAATTTGAATTTATTCCACATCAAATTTAAGGAATATTTGTTGGGGAACTTTAAGAACCTTCCATGCTGACGAGCTTATCACCCAAAAAACCTGCTTCTCTATGGGCGATTTTATAGGCATGACGGCAAAGCGAACCGCCCGTCCAGTATGCAAATTAAAAGCAATTTTGTGTAAAAAAAAACGCGCGCGACAAGGGACTCAAAAATTAATCAAGGGGTAGAAAAAAAAAATATCTCCAAATAGCGATTAAAATTTTTATTGATATTGCTACCCTTTGTTGTTCTTGGGCCAAAGCGATTTGTATTTAATGGCCGCGGGACTTGAAACAACAAAAAAGCCCGCTTAACAAACAATTAATCAAAAATCGCGCCGCACGCGCGTGCGCGTTTCCCTGGCGATTTCGCCGCGTTTTTTACCGCGACGTCGCTTTGTCTGGCGTGGCTCGCGTGTGGTTTTTTTTTTTTCGTTGACTTATGCATTTTGATTTATTTGTTAACCCCCCACCCATCGGTGGCTGGTGATTCTCTTGACAATGTCAAGGTGGCCCAGCGATTGACAGATGAGATTTGATTTCTTTTCTTGAAGATATTTTTGCCTGGTGAATCCAGGAAATGAACATGTCGGCTGCAGCGGGGCTGGCAAATCGGCCGATACACCCGTTTATTAATTAGCATACCGGCAAAAAATCTCTACGAAATTAAAAACCAGTCGCGGCCTTTCTTCGCAAATAATTCAGACAGGCAGTTTGTCTGTCGGGGAAGCGTATTTCCTGGATTTCTAGCAGAGCCCGAAAGATTTCTTAACTTTGATTGATCGAAGCTGTTTTAGGATCTGAGAAAAGTTGGTAATCTCATTGGTAGGCTAATCGTGACTATAAAAAATACAATTTCAAAGGTTCCCTAAGGTCTTGGGATCATTGAAACTGAGAACTCCCTTAACAGTTCGCTAGTTCAATAAAATAATCTATACCTTATGTGAGTCCTCTTAGAAAGGGGCTATAAAAAAATAGAGAAACCAAAGCCGTATTTAAAATTCGGGGATCTTGAAAACGGAAATTTTCAGAAGCATGAATGAATTTGGCAAAGCTTGCAAAGAAAGTCAGAGCCGTCAGGATATTCTTAAGTATCCTAAATGTTTCTCCCCCTCTTCGAATATTTATGAAACTTGGTTTTTCGTAGTTTTGTAAAAATAATTCCCCTGGTTTATAGGATTCCATATACACGCGTCACTTTGAAACACTTTAAACGATTTGGCACCATAAAAAAAAATTATGTTTTCCAGGACGAATCCTCACAAGAAACTCCATTAAAAATTAAAAAAAATTCGGTAGTTCTTTTTTTTTTGGTAATTTCACTTTTAAGAACTTAATTAGAGATCCTTGAAATTCTTCAACTTACAAAACTCTTCATTTTGTAGATCTTTGTTTTTATTTAAATATATTTTTGATATTTGAAAACTTTCTTCTTGCGTGCGGGAGACGTCGGATGCGCACAGATTCTAACAAATAAATACAAACGTTGTGACTTCTTGTTTCCTTATATATGGTCTTTTGATTAGGCCAAGAGTCCAAAAACTCACTGTCTATGCGCAGCCGGCGCAGGCGTCGACGCCGACCGCGGCCGCAGACCCGCTTCGTTTCGCCGCGAACCGGACTGGACAGCGCGTCGCCCTAACATCGGTGTGTGTGTGATTAGAACTGCGGGATGGATGGTCGGTCGATTCTCTGAATCGATGACTCCATGTAACAGTTTTTTTACAGGGCCGATAGACCGACGGACAGTGGAGAGACGTGGGACAGTTGGACGGTTATGGAGGGTATAGAAATCTGGTTTTGTCTCGGATTCACCGAAAAATCTCCAAAAAATAAAACAAGAAATTAGAAAACCGCCATCATCAAATTAGCATACACGTATAATGATTTTTATCGATTGGCGTCCCTCTCCACCAGTGTGAGTGCTCCCCGTGTGTGTGTGTGTGTGTGTGGAGCGTATAATTTTTTTTGGTGACAACTTTTTTACACACGGCAAACGCTTATGTATGCGCAGCGGCAGCGGCGACGCCGATGGCAACCATTTTAAGCCGCGCATGCGCCAGGCAGCCACGCTGCGCTTTGGTATATCGATTGATTGATTGATATCGTTATCGTTTCCAATGCGAGCCTACAACTCGCACTCGGCTGCTTGGGTGTTTGTGTGTATGCAGATGGCGTTCAGTGTTGAGCGGTTCAGCCTTCGCTTAATTAGTCGTTCCGGGGGCTTCAAAACTTCAGAGCTTATCATTATCAGAGTGCGGAGAACTGGCCAACGTTTTTTTCATTGAGAAGCGCGCCAAGCAAAACTGCAGCCCTCGGCCAGCCAGCCGGATCAAAATCATTCACACTAAGCTGGCCCCAACTTAAGATATTGTGATAGATAAACATAATCAATTCTTTATGCAGCAGATTCTTGGTTATTCTTAGATCCCTTAACTTCTGCTTATCTAGAGTAAAGATTTCTGAAGGATTCTCAGCCAATTCCCTGTCTTTATTTAGTTGTCTCTTTGCTCTGCTTTACTGCCCGTGTAAATGATTATATGAATGGTTTCAATCCGTTGGCAGGTGAAGAGAACTCAATATATCTCAGTCTCGGTGTTAACGAGTGCTGCCAATCCGTCCCCCTGCCAGACCCGGAGCAGCATCTCTAATGAGAACCCATTAATGATGCTTTAAATTTACGTCTTTTCCGATACTTAATAACATAAACGAATGCCGCACGACATTCGGTTAAAGCCGCGCGCGGTATATGATATTTCTATTTCTCTCTCTCTCAAGTCGATTCTTGGCTGTGTTTATGTTTTGATCTGTGATCTTCTTCATTTCATTTGCGGCTTCTTTTGTTATGACAAATTATTTCTTCTTTTCGTTTAGGTAATTTTAAGGCTAATGAAAACGTTAAGCGTTTTCAACAGCTTGTCGACAAGATCCCAATTGCCGTAGCTCGAATGTCTTTCGCCTTGGATTGGCCCACAGATCGAGCGATCGATCCGAGCGATCTAACATTTTGAACATTATGCATAACAAGCAAAACTAACTAGCCGAACATAACAAGCAATCTAACGCCCCGAAATGAACCGATTGGCTTGGTTTATTTGATTTATTTGACGCAAACTACACGACTGTCAGTTTGGACGGAACATCACGATGAACACGAAAATCAACCTGCCGCTAGTCTGTCTCTGGGTCAGTATGTAAGCCATTCTGAGACGAGGCTAAGAATCGGTTCGAGGTTAGCTTACAAGTTTTGGATAATTTGAAGATCGTACGATCGATCGATCGATCGCTTGATGAATGAAAAGTTGAAGGGACTTTGTTACCCAATCGATTCCGCTTTTTCCCCCTCTACTGTGAGCGGTTTATGGCTTCAATATCTTTATGGGGGGCCAGCTATTATCACATTATTAGTGCTCTGTTTTCGATCTGATTTGCAAATTGAATTTGCATTTTCTCCCTCCGCCTCCAAAACGTTTCCAAGGAAAAGAAAGTGTTTTATTTTTTTTTAAACAGAAACCCCCTCGGTGAATATTCAAAACGACTCGTTACGCATGCGCGGATCTTCCTTTGATAAATGCCGATGCGATTGTTGTGGCTTTCCGATCTAGCGGAGCGTCGGTCAATAAATTAGCAATTATAAGGAAACGAGTCTTCCAAGAAGTTCAGCCCCCAGCGCAGACTTCACTATGTTGCTGTTCGATCGACGCTTCGCCTCGAGAATTTGTAGGATCAGCGAGATCAGTTCTGGGGATCGATTCGCCGCCATTATGTAAAGTTATGTAAAAAACACAAGCTACTTGCGTCAGCTTTCATATGAAATCAGGAGATATATTTGTGCGGCATGACTAAGCCGAGCCCACCAGCTCCAAATGAGGAGTGATCTCAACGGACTGCGGTCCAATGGTCCACTGATCGACTGTCTAAATTGCAATAAATCAGTGATTGATGGCATAGTTAATGAGCATAGTTTTTTCTTTTTTGTGGCCCTCCAATCAGAGAATATCTATTCTATACATCCCAATCGCGAACTGGGTGAGACGAGCCCCGAAAAGAGGGGCAGTGGCCGATAAGCCTGTTTCTCATTTTCGTACGCAAATTTCCAAGGCTATTTCGTACCAGTTGTTGGGTCTTTAAATGGCCGGCGACAGTACGCTTGTACCGTGTTAAATGCTAAACGATAATAGCTTCAGATTAGGGACCATCACAGTCGGCTTAACTTGGCCCTCATTTGCATTTGCATCTTATCAACGAATCCCGTTCCATTAGCCCCCCCTCAACCGTGTGTGTTTCAAATATAAAACGAGGATTTTATGCGTTTTTTGGCGAGAAAAACAAATCAATTTTGGAGCCCACACTGCCTGTTCAATTTAAAAAGCTTTTCGAGTACTTCAACCGAACAGAGAACCTGAACTTCCCCAGACTTACTAACTTAGTTCCAAAATCAATTGCACTTACCCATCGATAACCAGTTTGAGGTTTTGTTATTCAGGAATATGTTTCCAAATCCTTTTAAGTTATGCCAAAGCTCGGTCTCTCTGCAAATAAGAAAAGAAGTCAGATTA
>JBAMCP010002531.1:0-11856 GCA_037075105.1 Lissocephala sabroskyi | reverse complement strand
GTGGCCATGATGGGAATTTCTTTCCACAAACTGCAAATTAAAATTCATTTAGCAAATATAAACTGAAATTCTAAGGGTCAAACTAAATAAATAAAAAAAGATTCAAAATGCCAACCTGCCTAAAAAAAATGAATTTTCGATTTCCCAGAACAAAAATTGGTTGCTCAAAATGAACCACTCACAAATATTTGATATGAACGGGATATTAAAAAAAAACTCAGCAAATATCTACAACAATTTAAATATAACAGGAATAGATTTTTTAAGCTTCCACAAATTCCTTTATAAAAACTACGAATAGAGAATTTAATCCTTCCGAACCATTTTTAAGCTTTTAAGCTGCAAAAAAACCAAACAAATCGAATGAAAGGAAAGGAATTTTTGATTCCAGCGAATCAGCAAAGGTGCTTTGTTTTTTAAGCTGGAGTTTGTTTGTTTTTTTAATTTTCTAAAAAGGCAAAAAAAATATCAGAATTTATTTTAAATTTTATTTAAACAGAAAGAGTTAATTTCTCAAAAACTTGACCACTTTTGTATATTAAGTGTAATTGAGATGAGGTTTTTTTTTTTTTTAAATCATAAAATTGTAAGGTTTTTTTAATTGGTTTGGATTTTTTTTTCATGGTGGAACATTTTTTTTTTAAGGTCTTCGATTTTTTTTTTTTAAAGAAGTTCTTGGCTCTTTTATTCTGCTACGGCCTTTTAACTTTCCCAAAAAGCCAAACACTAAATCAACAAGAGTTCACTATATTTTTGATTGAATTCGAAGCCCTCAAAAGGCGGGAAAATACAGCGGCAAAATAGACAAATAGAACTGAAAACCAGAAATTCGCTTTGATGCCTTTAAATCCCTTTATATTTGGTTTATTTACCAAAAGAAAATGAAATTTTCCATTGCAAAGCGCCCCCGCCTCATAGGCCGGCCCGCCCCCATTTGTGGTGATTGGCGGCGCTTTGGTTTGCTCATGAAATTTGAAATAAAAGTGTCAACGTTACACCCACAAACACACACACGCACACACCCTCCCGTGGGGTAATAATTTTAATTTGGAAATTTATCCTGTCTGGGATTTTCGGTGCATTCGGCAGTGACTTGAAATTTGAGTGGCCAATATGCCAAAGTCCCCGGCTCATTGGCCACAGTCAACACAAACAATTGGGCGGCGACACACCCAATTACATGCACAGTTGGCCGTCCCTGTCCTGGCCATCCGAGGCAGTTGGCGTGCTCGCCTTCACCTCAACGCGCCGCGACACGAAAGGATCTAATTGTCAATTTAGGCGATAAACGAAGCTGTCAACGGCTCCCCGCCTCCTGCCCCTGCGTGAGCCTGATTAATTTATTCAGCAAGGGCGTTTTATTTTGCCTTTAATTTGCTGCCAACTACGCCATCGGCAGCTACCTGAACCAATCGAAATGCCAGAAATTTGGGTGAATCCCCGCAAATTCCTGTGGCCGTTTATGGCCCCCGAACATCAAAGCAACCACTCACCTGATATTCCTGGTTCAAATCGCAAATCGTGGCATTCAACTTGGCCGTGTACACCGGCTTGGCCGTCAGCATATACGGCAGGCAGTGCAGGCATCCCACCATCGTCAGCCCCGCCAGCACAAATTTCGCCCTCCTCACCGTGCACATCGTCTGCCTCTTCAGCGGATACATCACCGCTATGAACCGCTCCACGGTGAAGGCCACCACAAACCACACCGAACAGAAGCTGGCCAGCGAGCTGAAGAACGTGAAAAACTGGCACACATAGTTCCGATTATAGAATGAAATGTTAAGAAAATTCAGCCACTGGGCAAAGAGCCCGGCCAAAAAGCAGGTGTCGCTCACGGCCAAGGCGGCCAGGTAGAAACTGGAGGACAGTTTCCTCAGCTTTGTCTTGAAGAACACGAACACCGACAGGATGTTGCCAATGCTGCCCGTGCAGCACAGCATCGGCACGTAATACTGATGCACAAAGTCGCCGATGATGAAGGCAATGCGCACCATTTCCCCATCCTCGGCCGCGGGGTAGTCCTCGTTGGTTGCGTTGGTCGAGTTCTGCGGTTCACTGAGATTGCCGAACTGAATGGGATTAAAGGCGGCATTGGCTTCCTCTTCGAGGTAGCCGAGGCCTCCACTGATCAGATTATCCATGGCTTAGGGCGGGCGGAGTTCCTTTGTCAGACGAACTCGTCAACGGGGGAACTTTGGGTGGATCGCAGGACCTTTAAGCTTCTTCTGCAGCTGCTTTTAATTTGATGTCAACATCTCCTCAACTTGGCGTTTGGTTTGCTGTCCAACTGTCCAATTTTTGTGCTTCGTTTGGTTGTCCAATTTGTTTTTTTCTTTCTTTTCCCAATTCAAATTTTTCTTCTTGTTTTTGGCTTCGTTTGAGGGCCCGAGGAATTTTAATTGTTTTCTTTTTATTTGCTCGGTTTGGGGCTGGGGAAGTTCAAAAGTCGTTGGGCTTCCCTTGGCACAAATATTTTGATTATTGGTTTTCTTTGTTTATCCTTCCGCGTTTTTAATTTATTCCTCAATCGCCGTTTCGGTCAATTGGACATGCGATTTATTTTCTGTCAATGGAAAGCTATTTTTAGATTAATTATGAGATTTTTTTAGACGAGATTTCAGTTTGTCTTTAAGTTTTAAGAATTTGCTCAACTTAAATTTTAAGATGCTTTAATTTTATTTTATTTTAAACATTGATCACACATTTCTTATCAATGGAATTTTATTTAATTTTTAACACGGACGACAAAATTATTTTTTTTGGTTTTTTTTTTGTTGTGACTTTTCACATTGCAGTCTAAAATTTTAAATTTTTTGTTTTATTTTTTCCACTAAAATTTTTTTATATTATTTTTTTTTTTTTTTTGGAATTCAACTTAAGCTGTAGAGATTTTTTAACACAATTAAGGGTTTTTTCTTTATTTTCAATATTTATAAATTTACCTTTACTTAATTTTTTTTTAATTTAGAAATTATTTTAAATATTTTTTTTTAACTTCTAAGGAAAATATTTATTAATTTACGAATTCTGGTTAGAACTTTCTCCTTAAGAAGAACAATGAACTATTTTTAATTCTGTTCGAGAAACCCGTTAACGCCTCTTTCCAAATTAGGACTGAAACTTTCCCCCCGAAGTCCTGCATTACCTGAATGCGAAGGATTTTAATTTCTTTCAAACTTGTTTGTTTTTTTTTTTTAGTTTTCTTGAGAAAAAAATTCCTCGCTTATTTAATTCGCGCCTTGGCGATTTTAAGTAGTTTCGAAGGCGAAAGTTGGACGATTTAATTCTGCATTCAGACAAGTTTTTTGGGAAGTTTTCCTGCCCGCCTCGGGGTCCTTCGGAAATTACTAGCAGAAACTTTGGGCGCCGAATGCCGGAAAAAAACACGAAAACTTATGGCGAAACTTGAAAATAGCCAAGAAGTTAAAAGGAAATGGAAACTTGCAAGTTTTCACCGCACACTTCCGGGGAATTTTATTTGCTAAGAGTCCTTAAAGTTTTTCGGTGGATTTAATTTTGGTTTGCCGTCGCGATCGTTGGTTCTGTTTGCCCGAGCGGCCTGGCTTTTCGTCCTGGGCCAACTGTTCTGGCTGAGGAGCAACGCGCAACTGAGGCGGCCCAACAGGACCCTTGGCCTTTTAAGCGGACAATTCGCCGCTGCCGCTGGAAGGCGCCAAATGAGCCCCCCAAAAAGCTTGCTGACGCCGGCGCAGATCCGCCCGCCGGCAACAGGTGGCCAGGCCGTGGCGAAATCAGGGCAACAAGTGCCATCAACAGGCTGGGCGGGGGGTGGTGAGGGGGCCGAAAACGAAAGCTTTGGAAGGTTTTGAATTGACAGCCGCTGTCAGTGCGGTTTGATCCTTCGGCGAGGCCACAATGGCAGCGGACCAGCCACAAGCCAGCGGTTGGTTTTGGGGTTTCTTTTTCTTCCTTTTTTGATGTTTTTGTTTTGGTTTTGCTCTTTGCAGAAGACGACAAGGTGGGCACTTTGGATGTCCTGCTGAGCAGCGCTTATTGCCGCTCGCAGCGCTTCCTGTCCAAGCAGCTGGCCCAGCTTCGTCCCGAGCTCACCATGCCTATTTTCTCGGGTAAGTCGCGGCTCAATTATAGCTTAACAGTTGCTTAAACCTTTATTATCCTTCCCTAGAAATCACCCATCGCTTCCAAAGCGCCCGCGAGGATGTGCGCGCCTTGCTCTTGCAGTGCCTGCTGCCTTGGCTGCAGAACATGGAACTGGTGGCCACCAGCGTGCCGCCGGCCACGCCTTTGAGTTATATTATGGTGAGCCACAGGATATACTTCTCTTCCTCTTCATCCCTACAATTTCATATCCTTTTTCTTAGTACTTCCCAGACTCGGGCACTCGGGGCAGGCGCGAGGGCACCGGCTCCACGGAGGCCACGGAAATGATACTCAACAATCTTTTCTACATCACCGCCAAGGTAAGTGTCCTTAAAGGACTCTACTGCTTATTTATTAATTCGTTCTCTGGCAGTTCTCGGATGCCCATCCTCGGGATATCGAGGAGCTCTGGGGCACTTTGTGCCAATTCTGGCCCAACAACCTGAAGGTCATCCTGCGCTATTTGGTCATCATGAGCGGCATGGCGCCCACCGAACTCCTGCCCTATGTGAGTCCTTTTTTCGGTCTCTTGTTAGACCAACTTGATAACTGTGTTTGCTTTAGGCCAAGCGCGTGGCCTTGTACTTGGCCCGCAGCTGCCCGGACCGCCTGCTGGACGAGCTGATGGCCGAGCTGCAGACCGTGGAGACCCTCAACTGTCTGATTGAAAGGACAGAGACGCCGCCTTTTTACCGGCTGACCAGCATGCGCAAGGCCTCGAGCCACAGTGCCGACGGCCAGCCGGTCGGCGGCATCAACGACTCCAGGCTCCAGGACCTGGCCGTCGAGAAGGGCACCATACACACCAAGCGCCACAGCGGCGAGGATCCCATCAAAATTGGGTAGGTCTCCTTAAAATCCTCTTTGTACGCCCTTTAATGTGTGTGTGGTTTAAAGGACCTGCAAGTCGGACAGCGGCATCCGGGCCTACACCCAGGCAGCTGCAGCAGCAGCGGCCGCGGCTGGGACGCCCACTTCCGGCAGTCGGCCGCCTCGCGGGGCGGACAAGATACGCGCGGCCTCAGGTCCTTCGATTCTGCCTCGACCAGAGGATATTTTGATCAACGACCCGGAACTGCGGCAGGAGGAGAACGTGGAGCTGCGCACAGCCGAGGCCCCGCCCCATGCCCCCCACCCGCTGCCCATGCCGGAGTACGGCGGCTACTTTGCCCCGCTCACCGAATTCCTGCCCGACGTCAGCCTGCCCATCAGCGGCTTCCATCGGTAAGCCAAGCAGACCAACCAAACAGGAATCTTCTTAACTTTTATCCCTGCAGCTGCAATGTGGCTGTGATGCTGCTGACGGACATTGTGGTGGACGGGATTCCCGGCATCGATTACACGCTGCACTTGCCGCTGATGCTGCACATTCTGTTCTTGGGCTTGGACCACACCCGCATCATTGTGAGGGAGCATTGCAAGCAGCTGTGCGTCAACCTGCTGATTGTCCTGGCCGAGCACAACGACCACCTCACCGTGGCCCGCATCCTTCTAAACAGCGAGACCAGCAAACTGGATCTCGGCCTGACGGTGCCCGCCCTGCCGGTGATCGACAACAACTTCACCGAGCTGCACCAGGAATTCGACAGCTATTTGCTGCATGTGAGCCAGCCGGCGGTCTACCCGCTGCACCACAATCTGTCCAGCTCGACGGTGGTGGCGGCCCAGGGCTATGGCGGCAACCAGCAGCTCGGCCAGGCGGTGGTAATGCAGCCGCAGAATCTCCAGCAGCCGCCGCCGCAGGCCGCGGGGCTCACATCCCCAGCGGGCATACAAATCAATCCGAATACCTCGGAGAACTCGGAGGTGCCGCTTATCATAGCCGACGAGCATGCCCCACCCCAGCCGGGGCCGACGATGCCCATTGCCCATGTGATCAAGAGCATGCTGAAGTTCTTGGCCCAGGACACTTGCCAGCCGCTGTGGAACTACGAGGACATCACCGCCAAAGTGTGGAGCGTGAAGTCGGCCGAGCAGCTGAGCTGCTTCCTCAAGCACATGGTGAAGGTGTTTGCCGACAGCTACCCGCAGGCCAGGATAGCCGAGCGCTGGGCCCAGACAGCCTTGCAGTTGGGCTTGTCCTGCTCCTCGCGTCATTATGCCGGGCGCTGCCTGCAGATCTTCCGGGCGCTGAATGTGCCCATCAACTCGCGCATGCTGTCGGATATTCTGTCGCGTTTGGTGGAAACGGTGGCCGAGCAGGGCGAGGATATGCAAGGCTATGTAACCGAACTGCTGCTTACTCTAGAGGCCGCCGTGGACAGCCTGGACTCGGACTTCCGGCCGCTGGATGTGATGAAGGATATTTTCAAAAGCACTCCGAACCTAAACAACAAAGACGGCGGTCCCAACTCCATTCTCCCCGGCAAGAAGTCGCCCTCCGGCATGACGCCCCAGTCGTCCAACTACTCCATCCCCAGCCATGGCCGGAGCACCAGCTACTCGGTGTCCTATTGCGGCCGCAAGGCCAACAACTCGCCCTGCGACAAGCAAGTGGAGCTGAGGAATCGCGCCTCTGGCATTGAGCTGGAGCGCAGCGTGGTCTCCAAGTTTGGCGCTGGGGTGGGCGCGGGCTCGGCTTTGTCTCGTTCGCGCAGCGCCCAGAGCCTGAAGATGCTGGGCGACACGGCCACGCAGGACGACAAGATGACGATTCTGGCGCAGCTGTTCTGGCTCTCGGTGTCCCTGCTGGAGAGCGACTACGAGCACGAATTCATGCTGGCCCTGCGCCTGCTCACCCGCGTCCTGCACCGCCTGCCCCTGGACCGGCCCGATGCCCGCGACAAGGTGGAAAAACTCCAGCAACAGCTCAAATGGTCCGCCTACCCGGGAGTCCATGCTTTGCTCTTGAAGGTAAGCCACCTGGCGGCCGTTTTTATAAACTCCTCTCTCATATGTTTGCTTGTAGGGCTGCACGCATAGCGCCACCTATGAACCGACTATCACACTACTGGCCCAGTTCGCGCCGCTGCTGAGCCTGCCGGTCTGCGATCCCAGCCAGAGCTGCGCCTTTCCCATGAACGTGATTGCCCTCTTGCCTTACATGCTGCTGCATTACGAGGATGCCAACGAGATCTGCATACGCAGTGCGGAGAATATAGCTCAGGTGTCCACGGAGCTCGGGGCCAAGCTGGAGAATCTGGGCACGGTGATGACGCTGTACAGCCGGAAGACCTTCTGCAAGGAGTCCTTCCAGTGGACGAAGTGCGTGGTGAAGTATTTGCATGACACCTACGCCCACATGGGCCTGCATATGCTGGCCTTCCTCATCGAAGTGCTGGAGAAAGGACCCCAGCAGGTCCAAGTGCCTGTGCTCAATGTCATCCACTGCATGCTGCACTACGTGGACCTGTCGGCCCCACAGGCCCAGACCATCAATGCCGACCTGCTCAGGGCCATTGGGAAATACTTGGACGTAGGTAGAAAGATCCTTTTAAGCTATAAGAGATTAATGATTTCTTCTTTAGACGGTGAACTGGAAGGACTCGCTGAAGATCCTCAAGCTGATTGTGACGCGCAGCTCGTCGCTGCAGGTGGTGCCGCCCAGCGACGGCGGCAGCGCCGGTCTATCGTTCTCTTTCTATGGCACATACCCGGACTCGGATATGTTCTGTAAAAAGGAACTGGCCGGACGCACCATGGAGTTCACCTTCGACGTCTCCCAAACGCCCCTCATTGGCCGGCGCATACTCCTCAAAACCGAAGAGCCCCCGGCCTCCGCCTCGGCCACCGGCAGCTCCTCCCAAACCTCCACCCTCACCAATGCCACCACCGTCACCAATGCCACCGTCCTCCAGGCCGTGCCCAGCCACCAGCAGCTGGCCACTGCCCACCTCCAGCAGCGGGCCCACAGCAATGTGGCCGCCATAGCCGCCTCGGCAGCAGCGGCTGCAGCGGCAGCGGCCGCAGCTTCCTCGGCCTCCTCGCAGGCTCCACATGCCAGCGGCAGCAGCCTGGTGGGCACACCGAATTCGCCGCGCCGCAGCGCCAGCTTGTCGCCGGCGGACACGGTGCCGTTGAGTGGCTGGAAGCGGCCGTGGATGTCGCAGTGTCGGGTGCGCGAATGTTTGGTGAATTTACTGACCACGTGTGGTCAGCGGGTGGGTCTGCCCAAGTCGCCATCGGTAAGTGGGGGGGATGCTTTTTGGGTTAGTGTAAATAGAACGAACGGTGCATGCCAGTTGCCCTGCCGAATCCTCTCTAATATGGCGCCAGAGTTGTCATGCATTTTCAACGAATTTACTTTTATTCTACCTTCTTTTTTTACTTTCATGTAAACAAACACAAACCAAAAACAAAAACTACCAAAACTAACACGCCATCCATCCATTAATCCGCCTATCTCAAAAAAAAACCCCGTAGGACGATTTCATAAACTCAATTTGCTCAAAGGTAACGAAAGAAACAAGCAACCACTTCCTAAAGCCCGAAATTCGTTGTCGTCCTCTGACTGTACCTTGTACCCTTTACCCTTGCAAAAGGGTAGGGGTACTTTTGTTTTTTGTTTCGTTTATTATTTCCGTTGCACTGAGCCGCCTGCTTGCTTTGGTATCGTCCGTCTTAATTAATATTATACTCTATACCCTAGCAAAAGGGTAAGGGGTACTTTTGTTTTATTTCTATGATTACGGTCGCACTGAGCCGCCTGCTTGCATTGGCCTGGGTCGACTGTTCTTTGTTTATACCCTTTACCCTCACTAAGAGGTTAAGGGGTAATTTGGTTTTTTGTTTCGTATTATTGATTTCCGTCGCACTGAGCCGCCTGCTTGCATTGGCATCGATCGACTTAACTTTTAATATACCCTCAATACCCTTGTAAAAGGGTAAGGGGTATTTTCGTTTCTTTGTTTTGTCTCTTTAATTTCCGTCGCGTTGTGTTGCCTGCTTGCGTTGCCATCGTCCAACAGCAACTTTGTTATATCCTTTACCCTTGCAAAAGGGTAAGGGGTAAATTATTTTCGTCTGGCTCACTTGCTCGATTTTTCACTTTCTGATTTTACTTTCTTTACCCTTTACCTTTACTTTCCTTTCGCATCGTTCATCGAGTACTTTATTCATGCCCTGTACCCCTAGAATAAGGGTAAGGGTAGTTTTATTTTGTTTCTGTTCACTGATCCCTGCCGAGTCACTTGCTTGCCGTTCTTTTGCCTGCTGCATGTTGCATGTGTTTTGTTACCAACTGTACTTCTTGCGTTTCGTTTCTTTCACTCACCCACACGTTCAGTCGTTGAGCACGTCACCACTTCTAACGGGATCGATTGCGACCAGACAAAGCGTAAGCTTTTGAAAGTCTTCTTTTGATTTAATTAATTCGTTTGATTTTATTTTATGTGTATTATTTAAACCGTTATTTAGATTCTGGCTAACTTTTCTGTTGATTTCGCAGGTGATCTTCAGCCAGTCGTCGGATCTAATGGAGCGCCAGTCGTCAGCCGCTTCCTCCACCGAGGAGACCTCCGGTCCTCAGGGCGACCTGAGCAGCGGTTCGCGGCGGGACGACGGCCAGCCAGACTTCACCGTCTTCAAAGACTTTGACTTCCTCGAGTACGAGGACAGCATAGCCGGCGAGTCCACCGACAACTTCAACTGGGGCGTCCGCCGCCACCAGCTCTTCGAGGGCGACGAGGAGCGCCTCACCTGCGGCAGCGGCATCGGCGGCTCCATCAAGGGCGGCCACTCCTCGGCCCTCGAGGACAGCTTCAGCGACAAGACCCCCATCCTGAGCAAGCGCAAGCGCCAGACAGCCGACGACTCCTCGGACGAGGAGGCCGAGTCCGAGTCCCCCATTGACGAGGATCATCGTCAGTCCTTCATGAAGGCCGGCTTCAGTGCCGGGCCGCCCACTTCCCTGAGCCTCAGAGAGCGCCGCCGCCGCAACTCCGTTTCCCGCAGCGACACCAGCGGCTCCAGTGCCGGGGACCTGGGCGACATTACCCCCTGCAATGCCTCGCCCCATTTGCCGGGGATCATTCGCTTCGGGGCCGCCATACGCGACGAGGCCGAGGAGAACTGGCGCCGCCAACTGCAGGCCATGCTGGTCAACCAGCCGTCGGCCCATACCTCGGAGCTGCTGCAGCAATTGTATCGTTTGGTCAAGGAGCTGACGTTCAAGACAATCAGCATATCGAAGGAGGCCAAGAAGTTCTTCACGGGCATTGGCTCTCAGCTGGGCAATCGGATTTCCTTGTTCACCGACTTGCTGAGCTCGCGGGCCGACCCACCACGGGTCTGGTGCAGCGAACTGCAGGCCACCACGCCCAGGCTGTTCGAGACGCTGCGCTTTAATGTCCTGGAAGTGCAAGAGCATCTCGAGACCTTCTTCGACCGCAAGGACCAAGTGCTGGAGGTAAGATCAACTTAAAGATCAAAGGAGTCTTTTTTTACTGATTTGCCTTTCCAGTGTTTGGATGCAGTGAAGTCCTCGTGCAAGCTGTCCTTGTTTAATGAGTCGGACGTGGCGGCCTCGGGCCTAGAGCTGCCCAGCTGCTCGAGCATTGCCTACATGCCCTTTGACCCGGCCTCCACCGAGGTGGTCCTGGATCTCGGCCGGGCCTTGTATAAGCTGATGTTCCAGCTTTTGCTGCTAATTGAATCCAACCACAAAATATCCTGCAATGTTGTCAATCATTTCCGCACCAACGAGGACGTAAGTTGGCCTCCCCTAAACCCAGCATATCCTTATTTTTGCCTCTCCCCCAGATGCACGACATCTCCGATCTGTATGCCTTGGTGCGGGATGCCTTGGTCCGCTGCACTAGCGAAGCGGAACTGGACTGCCTGGAGAGTTCTACCTCAACGGAGGGCGAGCACACGCCCACCCCGTCGCCCAGCTTGCCCATGACCCACGAGGAGTTCGAGTCCGCGCTCCACGAGCACATCGACGACCAGCGCTGGCCCAGCGCCATTGCCCATGTCCGGCAATACAAACGCGTCACCACGCTCAGCTCAGTGGACCAGAACCTCACCATCTTCAGCTACAGCAACCTGGACAGTCGCCTCAAGTTCGACGAGATGTCCATCATCCTCAATGCCTACGCTCATGGCATAATGAAGGATCGCACGGGTAGGAATTCCAGCCCACCAACAAAAGGTCTCAGTCTTTAATCCTTTGTTTCTCCCCTCCCCCTTACAGAAGCCTTCATTGTGTCCAAGTCGGAGTCGGAACTGTTCGAGGTCTATGCGATTTTGTCGGAGAACCTTTACCACGTCTCGAGCGCCCTCACCAACATGGAGATCAACATGAAGAGCTACTCGGTCAACTCGCAGCGCAGCGAGCAGGACATCGTGACAAATCTATAAAAGATCCCCCGAAAAACACATATATAGGAAACTAAACATATTACTACCGTTAGTTCTAGAGAGTTAAGTTTCACTTTTGTATAGAACTTTGGAGAGTTTAAATTATTTTCGCACTTTGTGTTTCGTGTTTTCGGTTCTCCCTCACCTCCCCCCCATTCAAAGTTTGCATTGTTTTAGTTATTTTCTCTAGCTGGTAAGTCAATGAACTGCAGAACAACAAACATATTGTGAATTATTCTTATAAACAAGTAAAATAAATAGAAATTCGAAATGCGATTTTGTATCATTTCAAATTGGATTTTCAAATTGCGCGCCAATCTGCGCGTATTTTATTAGCCCCTGTGTGATAGGCTATACTTTTTTCGCTTTATTAAAAATTTGCCCCTGTATGATCGGCAACATTTTTTTTTTGGCCCGGCAGCCGCTGCTGAT
>JBAMCP010002528.1:0-11872 GCA_037075105.1 Lissocephala sabroskyi | reverse complement strand
AAAATAAGAACATTTTTAAGCTGGAACTTTTTTTTAGTAAAACTCTTTGTTTATTTAAAATTGCTTAACAAACGTGAAAAATGCATAAAACTTAAATAACAAATCCGCTTTTAGTTGAGTGTGTGGAGCTGCACTTCGTGGCCGCCGGCCTTGAGCAGGATTAAGTGCTGCTCACTAAGCGAGGTCCTTGCCACAGCCAGATCCCCCACCTGCCCGGAATCGTTCTCTCCCCCCACCTCCTTGTCCAGGTAGAAGTCGTAGGTGCGCAGGCAGCCGTTCGACAAGGCAAAGAGCCGCCAGCCATTGCTGGACAGCACCAAGGCCTGGACGAGGTGCTGGCGCAGGCCACTGCCGCTGAACAGGAGCTGCTGGTCGTACACGCGCAGTTCGTAGGACCGCCGCGGCTGGTGGATCATGTCCAGGCAGGCAGCCGTGTCTGGCCGCCACTCATCGCCGCGGGAGGCCTCCTCCAAGGAGCGCCGCTCGTTGAGGATGATATTCTGGATGGCGCAGGACTTGCCGGTCTCCGGCTCCGGGCCGATGCTGGACTCTAGCGAGGAGCGCGGTTTGGCGGTGGGCGGCCTGCCCGTCAAACGCTGATTGCAGTTGAGGATCATCACAGAGCCGTTGGACAGGCCGACAGCCAGGAAATCCTCGTTGGACAGCACGCACAGCGCTGTGGGGAACAGGAAGCGGCTCTCGTTCAGCGCAAAGCGCGTGAACCGCTCCATCTTCAGGCTCTTGGTGCAGGCCAGCACGAAGTTGCGGTTGCTGCACACGTAAATCCGCTCGCAGCCCGTGTCGATGCTGGTGAAGCGCAGCCCCTGGAGGCCCTGGCCCTGGAGGGCGGTGGCCACTGTCTGCGTGTCGTTGAGCTGGCGCAGCAGCTCGTCGTTGTAGATGTTGCCCTGGAACAGGGACTTGGTCTTGTCGTAGCTGCTCTGGGCCTTGAGCAGCCGGCGCTCCACGTAGGCCCGCAGGTCGCAGATGGCACTTTGGAGCAACTTGACGCGGGCCCAGGGCGAGCTGAACTCATTAGGCGAGGCCGAGGCGCCCACTCGCGGTCCAGAGGTCTCCACAAGCGTCCAAATGGCCAGCAGGCCGGAGTCGTTCAGCGAGGCGTACTAAGGAGAAAGCAGCAACTTAAGAACTGAAGAATCTTTCGTGTTGAGCGACTCACCTGGATGGCCTTGCGGGCCACAGCCACGCCGGGGACCACAGAGGCTTTTGGGGCCGCCCTGAAGCTGCGCACGTCCACAACTGCCCCGGAATCCAGGCTGGTTCCACTGCCATCCGTGTCCAAAGTGGGTACCACCGATTGGGTGGCCGCAAAGTGGGTTAAATGCCCATCGAGCTTCGAGCAGAAGGTGTAAGTCTCCCGCAGGTCCCACATGGCCACGCTGCCGTCCCTCAGCCCAGCCACAATGATGTCCGTGGCCTCGCTGGAGAACTCCACGCGGCACACCTCCGACCAGGTGGAGAGCAGCCGCAGCGGCTTCGAGGTGTCGCTCACCGACCAGACCATCAGCAGGTTGGCAAAGTCCGCCCGGTAGACGTCGTCCTGCGGCGGACATTCGTGCACGGTGACCAGCAGTTGCCCGCCACTGCCGAAGACCCGGCGCACTCTCAGGGCGCTTAAGATCCCCGTGGGAATGAGGCTGTAGCCCCGACTGAAGCCCCCCAAGCCAGCGGCCGATGTCAGCGGTCGACTGGAGGCATTGTTGGCATTGAGCAGCTTGCCCATCACCAGGGAGGCCCCGTGCAGGAACACGTTCAGCCGCTCGAAGTCGGTGGGTTTGCTGAGGCGCTGCTGCTGCTGCTGCAGGCAGCGCTGGTGGTCCGCCTGCCGGACGCTGTGCAGCCGGTCCAAGCACCTTTGCACCCTGTCATTGGGGGCCGCCTGCAGGGTCTCCGGCTGGGTGCCCGTCTCCCCACTGCTGGTCAGCACCAGCTGCTCTCCCCTGCTGCTGTAGTGGGGCGGATGCTGGGTCCAGCTGTTCCGCATGTCCACCTGCTCCGTCTGGCACTCCTCGTGCATCTGCTGGGCTTGCGTCTGGCTGGCCATCTGGCAGGTGTTCAGCTTGCCGTAGGTCTGCATGTAGCCCTCGTAGCTGAGGGGCTTCATCTCGAAGATGGCGTACTTCATGATGTCGAAGCGGACCTTGGCCATGATCTCTCGGCCGCGGCGGGTGGCCACCGGGCGGCGCACGAAGTCGGCATAGCCGCCATAGAAAGTGTCGGACTGGCTGGCTTTGAGGGGCTCGGCGGAGGCCGTGGTGCCGTAGCTGCTGATGCCGGAGTCCAGTTGCTCGGAGTTGGCCATGCTGAAGGTGTCGAAGCTGTCGTACTGGTGCTGGGTGGACTGGGTGGAGCTGCGCTCGAGGAGACGGGGATGCCGGCGCATGTCGTAGTGGCCGGAGTCCAGCTGGCGCTCGAGCTCCTTGTCCCGCTGGATGACGGTGATGGGGTTCTGCGTGGGCTCGGAGTCGTCTTCCTCGTCGATGTCCTCGGACTCGCCTTCCTTTACTTGCGCTTCCTCTGCCTCGTCCTCTTCGGGAGTGGAGGCAGTGCTGGTGCTGGAGGCGGTCTCAAAGTCGGATTCGTAGGACTCAAAGTCATCGGAGTAGTTGTCGGCTTCGTTTTCCGCTGCGTGGGCTTTCTTCTTGGCTTCGTCGAACTTGACCTCGAAGGCCACCGGTTGCTGGACTTCTTTGCGTATTTCCGATTCAATGCGCTCCTTGGCCGAGTCTCGCTTAAGCACCACGACCTCCCCGGGCTCCAGGGTGCGCGTCAATGTGCGTGGCCTCTGCTGGTGGGCTGCCACCTTGTCCTCGATTTCCTGGGCCTGCCTGCGCTTCTGCGGTGGCGAGGCCACCGTCACATTGTGATAAGTGTCCAAAACCGCATTTGGCTTGGCTTTGATTGGGCTTACTGCCGCGGGGGCTGCTTTGGCCGCACGCGATGACCTCGCTGCGGCCTTGGCGGTGGTGGGCGACGGCGTGGCCCGTTTGCTGGCCACTGCCTCCCGCTCCTTGTTTTTGGTGGCGGGCACTGGCGATTTGCCATTTGTTGCGGTGGTGGTTGTCGCTGGTCTTGTGGTTTTCCTCGGCCCTCCTCGTTCACTTTCCGTGCTGTCCTGTTTCTTGACCTTTGATGAGCTGCTGGCCTTGCTGGTTGTTGCTTTCGTTCCCGGCGATTTCGTGGTTTTGCGCGGCAGCTCCTTTAAATTTAAATTTTCTTGTTAGTAGAAGCGGAAAAAGTAACGGTGACAATCAGCTGTGCCCAAGATCATCCCCTGCTTGCGCTGCCCAACACTGGAGTTTGGCAAGCAACAACAACACCGCGGCATCGTGCATTATCAATGAAGTAAAAAATTCATTAAAGCCAATTGATCTTGTTTGTTTGAAAGGCCGGCCACGACAATGTGTTGTGCGTGTGTGTGTATTGCAAAGCTTTGTACTAACGCCCAATCATTAATAAAAAGAACCGCAACAACTAATTCAGTGACAGGCTGTGAAAGAAACTAGTGCCCTGTGTAAATTTGCGAAATGCTCTACGGATGCGGGGCGGAGTGTGCTAAGCAAATGATTAATGCTAATTTTGTGGCTGTGCTTGCTTCGCTTACGTTCGGTTTGCTGGCCGCCACAGGCGCGCGTACTGAGTTCTTGGACATTTTCCGCGCGCTGTGATTAAACAAATTTTAAATTAAAAATCCACGTTTATTAATCAATGGCCATGCAATCGACCAGCTTTTAAATTTGTTTGGTAAAATTCAGCCCTTCTCCTAGCAACCAAACCGCAGGCATAGCAACAAAAACAACCAACCGAATCAGCTGATTGAGCGGCAGTGCTTGTTAATAAAAGCCACCCAAAAAAAAAAACCGGGTACGTAAAAATTTTAAACGTTTAATTACCTTAAGTGATTTATTTCTTTAATTAGTGGCTAGAGTGTAAAAATCATGGCTTTCGAATAATAAAAAGTTCAAGGTGCGACGGTCCAAGCAACCGGTTGCTTGCATTCTCCCTGCCGTTTTACAACACTGATCGGTGGGCGCCCAAATCACTAACATTTGAAATTGTGCGCGTGACTTTAAATTAATATCACATTAAAATTGTCTTGACTACAAAACCTGCCGCAAATGTCCTCAAAGTTAATTCTGCCGCAGCGCTACTCCCATAACTCCCACCGTTGCAGCCAAAGCAACAACTCTAATATTCGAACTGCCCGCCGTCGCCGCACTTCTCAATCTCTCCGCAGTCTCATAGAACCTCGAAGTGTACCGCTCATAAATGAGCTCCATGTGGCGCTTGGCCTCATCCCTAAGCAGCTCCGGCAGTCCCGCCAGCTCGTCTGTGTTGTCCCTGAAGATTATATTGCTCTGGGTGTCGAATACGCCGTACAGCGAGAAGGGCTTCGTCTCGCTTCGGTACTTCTTGCCAAACAGGTGGTCCATGTTCCTGAGAGAGTTGTAAATCTCGTTGTGCCGCGTCAGCGAGGAATTGTGGGTCATCAAATGGCCCCGAGTCGTCCAGTGCAGGTAGCAGTACTCAAACTTCGAGTGGCGCTCGATGCCGCCGAACGGGCACAGGACTCGGTAGGACTTCTGATTGCCCCGCATTATCCAATCCGACTGGAGTTGGCCGCTCACATACTTCTTGTAGACATCCGAGCTGAGGAAGGCCACGTCCGCGCCCTCGGCCAGGCAGCGCAGGGCTCCCTCGTCGCCTTCATAGTGCTGCGGGCATTGGCGGCCCACCTGCGGGTGCCACAGACACGAATCCCTGTGGAAGTAGCCATGCAAGGACTGCACTTTGCCTGTCGCATTCACTAGGGTCTCCAGCACTGAGAGTTGGGCTGCCCCCTCGTGTCTAGGCAGGCAGGCCCTTGCTCCTTCCAGGTCCTTGAAGTTCTGGTACTTTGAGTCCTTGTGCACCAGCGCTATGGTCACGTACCGGTCGTGCATGTCCTGCGAGAACTCGTAGAGCAGAGGAACCAAATTGTAGTCCCGCTGCGCCTGCACTCGCTGGCCCTCGTCCACCAGCACCACGTCGGCGCTTTGGTACTGCGTGTCGTCCATGCAGTGCGCCAGGCTCAAAGTCCGGATGCATTGTATATTCGGCTGCACGCCGTACACCTGGGAGGCCTCCTGCAGCCAGGAGCACTTGATGTGCTGGATAATCGAAGTGGTGCAGAAGACCACGGACCGCGGCGGATTGCACTCCGGGAAGCTGTAGGCCGACTGGTAGGACGTCGGCTGGTCCAGGTAGTCGTCTATCGAGATCACATTGTCCAGGGGCACGGTGAAGACATGGTAGGTCTCCAGCAGACTGAGCAGGGCGTTCTGCCAGCTGTTGGGGTCCTCGTGCGACAGCCCGGTGACCAGGCTCTGCACTTGGGCCGCATGGCTGCGCCTGGCAGCCACCACTGGCCAGGGCTTGGCCACCCAAACGCAGGGCTGTGTGGCGTTGATCGGCTGCAAGTGCCCATCGGGGCAGAGGTAGCTGAAGTCCGAGGGATTTGCCTGGGCCGGAATGCCCGATAGCTAACAAAATAAATGTTTAATTTAGGCACAAAAATTGATCTGCTTGAAGCTCACCCCGAAATGACTGCGCGTGTCGTCCAGCCTGGCCCAGGCCACGCTGCCGCCGCCGCTGGTGAGGCAGTAGAGGGCGCCGCGGCGTCCCCAGTGCTTGTCCGAGCTGTCGCAGCTGTAGGGATCGTAGCACATTTGGCACAGGGAGGGGTATCGGTCCTTTAGGATGCGGTCCTGCTTGGGATCGGGGGCCCAGGGGCCGGCCTTGCAGCTGGGGCCGAAGTACTTGGCGGAGGCGGCAATGCGGTCCTCGGTGAGCGTCAGCTGCGGATCGCATGACTTGGACACCAATGTAGACTCAAAGTACTGGAAAAACAATACAAATGCTGTGAATTCTCTTTTTTTCGATATTTTTAAACTATCGGTGTTGTCGCAGCCCTGGTGGCCCTGAATTCTGCGTGCCCAAATATGGCAACTCTGGCAGGGCGCGCGCTTAAAATTTAAGAAATCGATAATTTTCACTATCTCTCCAGGAAAATCATAAGAATTAAAAGGTTTTGCTTGTTTCCACGAAATAATTTGAGGGAATTCCACGCAGAGGGGGAAAGCAATCAACAAAAACTTGATTTGCTCTTTTATATAAGCGACAGACGGACAGATGAACAGAAAGAAGGACAGAAATGGCCAGTCGATTTCTCTCTTATCGTTCTAACTTTGTAACTTTTGCTAGAAATCAAATCAATTTCCCAGCTTTACTTACATTGGCCAGGACCTCGGTCCAATGGTTGTCCAGCCCGTAGCCAGGATGACAGAGCCGGGCTCCCCGCAAATCGCGCACTGTGTGTATGTTGGCCTGGTTGTCCACGACGGCCACAATTTCGTATTCAAAGTTCGCCTCGTGCGAGCGCAACTCGCTGGCCACCAGAATCTCCACCCCCGCCCAACGGGCCGCCACCAGATCCTCGGAGGTGAGCACCCCGAAATGCGCCGTCCCCTTGTGTATGCGCCGCACGCAGTCCAGCCGATCCGTGCCAATCACGCACTCCATGTTGCTGGTGGCCGCCAGCACTGGGCAAAACTTCGGTGTCTTCCGATAAGTTCCCCGGGCCTCCACCACGCAGACGCGCACTGCCAAGAGAAGAAAAAATGGGTAAGCCAAGTGACCTCACAGCGCGAGTTTCGAGTCAATTAATTTGTGAATTTCAAGGGGATTTTTCGGCTCTGGCCATTCCCAACCGGTTGCCGCTTTCCGCGGTCTGCAGTTTTTGCGTGCCTCTCACGTCATTGGAATCGGGGGGAAGTTTTAATGTTTCAATTACCAGGAACTGCCAGACAGTCGCTAAGTGGCCAAGGGACTGGGTTTACCGGCTCAAAGAGATCCCAAGGCCGCTGGCAGTGGGGCGAGGAACAGGTTTTAAATTTTAGGCGGGCCTAGTTGTTGTTTACGGCCTGCTGAAGGTTGGTAGGGGGAGGGGAGGGGGCGGGCCACTTACATTTGCCGTCATCGATCGGCTGCTTCGCCTCTCCGACTGATAAGAGCAAAGCCGATAGCCCCAGGAGCGCAATCAGCTGCATGTTTTCGAATTGAATTTCTAAAGAGAATTCTTTGTTCGCAACGCCCCCAAAGATTTCAATTATATATTTTTCTAATCGCGTTAATCAAAAAAGAATCGCACGCACACACACACACACGCGTAGGCTTACGCGGAAAGGGAGAGAATCGCGGAAATGCAATCGGGACAGGCGACGACCACACGCGTCCGACGTCAGACGGCGACTGATGATCGCCAGGCCGGAATCGCCGCTTCAGCTCAGCTGCGGATAAAACTCGTTCCAAAGACGCTTTACACACACGCGCGCGGGCCGCATGTGATAGGCCAGCGGAACGCAGCTGGATGAGTCAAGCCGAGTTTGGGAAATCTCAGCTTGTTTTAGGGCTTTTGATTGATTGATGGCCGCTCCCACCACACACACAGCCACCGAGTTCACGGGGTTTCCCCAGTACACGCAATCGGGCAATCTGCATTCGGCCTGCATTGTATTTACTTATCGACTTTACACGGAGATCGAGTGGCTTAATCGATTAAAGTCTGAGTCGCCGGATTGGTGTAATTTATCGGTAACGATGAGAGTTGCACTTAGGGTTGCCAGGCGAGCGATTGGTGCAGTTTGTCGAACAATGGCCGAACAATAATACGAATTAAATTTGCAAATTATTGCAAACGACTTTAAATAGTTTCTTAAGTGAAGTTTTGAGAGTGTTTTCCGATTTATCGATTATGATAGTGGTAAAAGCTGCGACTGTGCAACGAAAGCAATCAGAAAAAGTGTTGCAAAGCGAGCCGACTTATCGATAACGCTGGCGCTGTGACTACAGTCACCGTGACTCGTCTCATCACTGAGATGGCGCAGCGACCGTCGTCGGCGAGATGAGAAAATCAATTTGATTGTTCGCCGGTTGTCTGCTCTCGGCTGGCTTATTAGTTAATTTTAATTTGAGAACTTTAAAACTTATGCGATTCTTTGAGTATTAATTAATGCGGCTCTGCTACTTTGCTTTTTGCTTTGGCCACTCACTATTTTTAGCCCGACATTTGACACGCAGCGGCAAACTGTGCCAAGTTTACAATTCGCGGCGACCGGTTTTTCGATGAAATTTTACGCCCGCGATTACATCAGTCACGGCCTTTCGATAACCAGCCGACTGATAAGTTCAATGGAGATCTGCTGATCTAAAAACCCGACTTGGCCATGGTGAAATCGCTTTACGGTGTCCCCGCCAGTTTATCACAAATCACCATTCGGCCATATATCGTTGCCAAAATTAAGACTCCCCCCACCACCAGCACCTTAAACATTCCCGATTAGAGAAGATTATATAGGCCCAGGCCAATTACAGATCTCGCTATCTACCGGGCAGATAAGATTTCCCCTGTAAGGCTTTATGACCTGGTTGCCAAGCTCATCCTTCTTGCTTGCCTCGCGAGAGGGGGGGGGGGGAGTTGATTATCATTTGACTCAACCGATTGCTTGCAGACACCGCCACACCCACGGAAGGGGGATCAATGCGAAAATTACGATGCCCCGTCGGAGCAGCCGAGGCAGCCGAGCGCCGCTTATCGCCGCCACAACAGAAACAAACAAATAAAGATTACAAACTAGCCTAAGTCGATTGTTTTATGCAGGCGCCCAAGAGTTGCCCGCCGTCCGCCTGAGGGAGCACACAGCATGCCCAGGACAGCTTAGCCAGCAGCGCAAAGATGACGAGGATCAACCGACGCCTGCTGCCGATCAAGGCGCATTTTCTCTTCTTCATGGGCGGTGAGTAGCCCAGCGACGGGTGGGCCAGGAAATCCGCTTCATTGTGGTTGATTTTTTCCAGCCATGGGCCCGATTCTGCCCCAGCTGGCGGTGATTGGCAAGCAGATCGGCATACAGCCCGACGTGATGGGCTACATAACCGCCATCCTGCCCATTCTCTATGTCCTGGCCAAGCCCATGGTGGGCTTTGTGGCCGACTATTTCGCAGTGAGTTTAGCTAACTTTCCTTCGCCCAAAAGATCTCTTAACCCAGAAACCTTTGCAGAACTTCCGCAAGTTCATTTTCCTCAGCCTGATTGTGGTCATGACGCTGGCCTACGCGGGCTTCTACTTCCTGCCGCTGGGCGGCCACTCGATTCCCCTGGAGGACGGCCAGGCCACTTGGCAGCTGCCGCTGACCGCAGCACAGGTTCCCAGCTGCCCTGCGGGGGTAAGTAGCCCGCCGTCTCGACAGTCCTTTGGTTGATTTATCCGCGTTTTTTCCTCCAGCTGGAGCGAACCGTGGATCTTTGCCAGACCGCCCACGAGGCCTCCTGCGGGCCGGAGGGAACTTTCCTGGTCACCTCCCCGGCCCTTTTCAATCTCAGCCAGAACTTGCAGCACGCCAACAGCAGCTTGTATTTTTGCCGTCAGTCAGGTGAGCAGAGCAGGGACCCTTCCGCCCCCTTGACCTGCCGCCTGGAGCTGCCCCCTAGCTGCATTTACGCCAGCAGCAAGTTCTGGCTGTTCGTGTGCTTCCTTTTTGTGGGCACCATCGGCTTCAACGTGACCAACTCGATCTCGGATGCCATCTGCTTCGACATGCTGGGCCAGGCCGAGCAGGACAAGTACGGCGTCCAGCGGGTCTGGGGCACCATCGGATTCGGGGCCACGGCCCTGCTGGCCGGCGTGGCGGTCAATCTGTGGACCCAGGACGACGTCAAGAGCTTCACCCCCGCCCTGCTAATCATGTGCGTGTTCAGCGTCCTGGACCTGCTCAGTGTGTCCAAGCTGAAGCTGCCGCCGCTGGGCAGCTCCGAGTCCATTGTCAAGGACGTGTGGCAGCTACTGCGCCAGCCGCCCATCGTGAGCTTCATGGTGTTCGCCACCATAGCCGGCATCATCGACTCCTTCATCATCTACTTCATGTTCTGGCATCTTGAGGAGGTGGCCGCCCACACCGGCCACCTCGACCAGATCAAGCTCATCGAGGGCCTCGTGGTGGCGGCCGAGTGCCTGGCCGGCGAGGTGCCCTTCTTCTTCTACAGCGGCAGGATCATCAAGAAGCTCGGCTACGTCAACTGCATGAGCATGTGCTTCTTCTTCTATGCCGTGCGGCTGGCCCTCATCTCGTGGATCCCCAACCCCTGGTACCTGGTGGGCGTGGAGCTGTTCTTCCAGGGCATCACCTATGCCCTCACCTACACCTGCATAGTGGCCTACGCCTCGGCCGTGGCCCCGCCCGGCACCTCGGCCACGGTCCAGGGGCTGATGGCCGGCATGGACGACGGGCTGGGCTTCTCCATTGGCTCTCTGGTGGGCGGGCTGATGTTCAAGAGCCTGGGCGGCCGGCAGAGCTTCAAGTGGTTTGCCATTGCGGCCATTTGCACTTGCGTGGCCCACATTGTGGTTCGCCCGGCCTCGAGGAGCCGCCAGTATTTGCCCAAGAGTGGCTACCAGGCTCCAGCCGAGCAGCCTGCTCCTGAGCCCGGGGAGGAACTCGCTCTGAAGTCTTGATGCCTCGCGTGATCGAGTGATCTATTTTATCACTTGCGTGGCTTTTGTTCGGGAACTCGTTTAAAAGTTGAATGACATTTACAATTGTTTTATAAACTGTGCGATGTTGTTTTTTATTGTCGAGTGGCCCATATGGAGCTGGGGAAACAAAGACTCAGCCGTGGGCAGCTGAAAGTGAAACCGTGACAGCCTCGCATTAGAATAAGCGACTTCAAGTGCTGGCCACTTCAGCGTTCTTAGGACCAGTGAATGGGCCAGTATAAAAGGCTGGCCGGTCATCTGAGCCGGCCCACAGAGCGCCTCGAAGATGAGGCTGTTGGTCTGGCTGCCCTTCTTGCTGGTGGCCTGCGAGTCGCGGCTGGTGGGCCGCTGCAGTCTGGCGCGGCAGCTCTTTCGCTATGGAGTGCCGTATGGCGAGCTGGCGGACTGGCTGTGCCTGGTGGAGGGCGAGAGTTCGTTCGACAGCCGGGCTGTGAATCCGTCGAATGTGGACGGCTCGGTGGACTGGGGCCTGTTCCAGATCAACGATCGGTACTGGTGCAAGCCGGCGGATGGTAGGCCGTCTGGGGATGGCTGCCGGCTGCCTTGTCGGCTGCTGCTGGGCGATGATATTCGTTATTCGATTGCGTGTGCCAGGTATATTCGGCGGCAGCAGGGATTCTCGGCTTGGGTGGCCTGGAACAACCGCTGCCAGGGCGCCAAGCCGCGTGTGGATTATTGTTTCCGGCGGCGGCGCACGTTTGGATGAATTCAAATCGACTATTGTGAATTGCTTTCCCCGCCAATAATTTCGACAGTCTGGCAGCACCACGCACAAGCGATATCGGGTTTTTAATATGGAAGAAAACATAAACACTGATGTTTTGCGAATTCTCTTTTAAAGTAAGCTCTAATAAATAAATTTATAAGTTTTTGGTGCTATTTTAATAAAAGTTAAGGCCGATTTAAAATGCTTCTTCTTTCTGTCCCATTGGCGGGTAGCTGTGTTATCGAAATGCATCAGCTGCCGTGAATTGTTCTTTCAAGAAGAAGAAGAACATAGAATAAAGACAAAAAATTGCAATTCCTTTAAATTCGTAAAAATAATGGCTTCTGCATCGAGTTCTAGTGCCCGCCACCTCTTCGACGACTCCAAGAAGCGTCTGTGCGCTCGCGTTGGCGTCAATGTCAACAATTTGGGCTCAGTGGCGCGTCAAGTGGTCCGCAGCTCCAAATCGAATGAGGTAAATTTTCACGCTTGCCTAACTTTGGGGCTCGTCTACTTACAATTCCAAAGCCGTAGGCGCATAGAGCCACTTGCA
>JBAMCP010002527.1:0-11880 GCA_037075105.1 Lissocephala sabroskyi | reverse complement strand
AGTTTTACGCCTAAAAACAAAGCGTTTCCGTTTTCAAGTCGGCCGGTTCTCCGTCTGGCTAATGAAATGGCCTCCCCATTGCTCCGCCCCGCTCGAGTTTAGGTAAAGGATACCAAAAAGCCTGTTGAAGTGGCGGGTGGGGCAGTGGTTTCCTTTTCAAAGAGGCGTGGCTCAAAAATTATCGCTTTAAATTTGTTGGTTTTTAATTTTAAGCAAAGGTTTTGTCGGCGCACCAGAAATTCACCGATTTAATTACTCATACGCAGGGGAGGACGCAATGAGCAAGGGAATGAAAAAGTGTTAAGAAATTCTGTGAAGGTTGTGGAAAATTTTAGTTAATTTCTGGAATAAATAAGGAAGTAAAACAAAAAATTTATGAATGCGGCAGAATTGAGAAGATATTTTGGGAACTTAAAGAGAATCCGGTTTTTTGTATATTTCATCAGTTTAAGAATTAAATTCCTTGTATTCTTAGGATCTGAATTAAGGCTTTCTCAATTAGCAGAGTAAAGAAAAATGCCTTTAGCGGCCGTTGAATCCCTCTAACTCAGCATAGTTAGGATTCCAAATTATCATTTCCAAGGGCCAAAGACTTTCTTATTTTCGACTTAAGCCGCAAAATAAAGTCTTCCAAAATCCCAAATAATGAAGATATATGGAGACATATTCAGACTTCCGATCCTCTGCAAATCCGTAGTTCTCTAGCTTCCCACAATCACCTCAATCGTCAGCTGATCGTTAAATTCGTTTAATTGCTCATCTTCAATCATGAGAGCCATCGGAATTTAAGTCTTCTAATATATTGATATTTTCTCATTCTAATCCTCTATAAATCTGTAGATCTCTTGCTTTCTTCACTTCAATCCCCAGCTGAACCTTGACGGGTTTAATTGCCCATCTTCAATCACGAGAGTCGTCGGAATGATCCCATCACCGCAAGTCGCAAGTCAACCGAGGAATGTTTATGTTTTCGCCGTCGGTGGGCGGGAAAAGGGGAAGGTTAAGCTCTGTTGAGAGAGGAGACATCAAAAGTTTCATAAAAATTAAATTGTGCATTCGTGCAGATTCTGCACGCCCGGAATTATGACACAAAACTGCGACAGAAATAAACGACAAGTCAGCGGGGCGGGGGCAGCCACTCCAACCGCCACAGTTGCCATGGAAAGAAGAAGCCACAAAAGACCAAGCCACACACACGCACACCCACACACACACCCATTTCTTTGTTTGAGGGGTGACTGCGTGTTGCAAAACAATTTTCACACGTGCGCAGAGAAATTTAAGTGAAACGAAGGTGCAGACAAGCTCATAAATTTCTAAGCAGCTGGCGGCCCAGCTCCTCGAACAGCCGATTTCGCGGGCAGCTTTAAAGCCTTTTACTGAGGGGCCAGCTTGGAATATTCCTTATGCAAATGATCAAAATAATTACATGAGGAAAGGGGAGTGGGGCGGGGAAGTCCTGCCGCCGCAAACAAAACACAAACGCAAATGAACGAATCCAAGGGGCCGCCTGACTGACTGGCAACGCAGTTCCAACTTCCAAATGATGAAAATGAGTTTTCTTTACAAACAAAATTAAAAGTATAAAAAAAAAACCGAAAGCGAGAAAAGGCGACAGACGAGGGAGTGTAACTGTCGGTGGGGTGAGGGGCGGATTTTGTCTGAAAAGTACAGAAAATTGCACACAAAATCCAACGATGTGCAAAGTTATTTTTCACAAGTGCTTTGCGCTGCAGTCGACACAGCCCCTTCCCTTCGTCCACTCTGTCGGCTTGTCCTGCTCGTCGCCGACTGCCATTTGGCCATGTGGTTGTGTGGATTTCCGTTAACTTATGGTTACGCCAGTTTGTGGCATGTGCGCCTGTGCATGTCGCCGCCGCCAGCGTCCTGCCCCTGCCCCCCGGCGGTTGGCTGCTCTGCTCCCTTGCATATTTCCATTTTTTTTTGTTTTTCTTTTTTTTGCTTTGCAAATGACAGCAATTTTTCATAGACCAAAGCGCTGCCATAGATCTGTCCCGACCCCTGACCCCCTCCGCCACCCCAGCATGCCTGTGGCCTTTGTGAGGTGCCAAGTGACAATAATTTTGCCGCCTGCAACCATCTAACGGTTTTATTCCACTGCACCAGCCGTCATTTTGTTTCATGGCTGTCGCCTAATTGCCAGCAACCAACACAGCCGCCCCACCCTGAGCCACCAGCGGTGTTGCCTTTGATATAAAACAATTCCCGGGAGAGAAGGTTACGGGATCAAATGAGGGGGAGAGGATCTCCAAAAGAAAACGGGGGTTTCAATGGCCTTTTAAATAATAAGATTGTAAGATTCCCTTCTTTTCAAGGGCCGAAATAAAACAAATTGAAGCTATCTATAAAATACTTCGGAGCTCGGTTAAAGTTCCCTTTCTATGATAAACTTTGATATCCCTCTCAGAATGGGATAATGAACCCAAGTCTCCATCAGTCCTGGACTGAGATCTTTAATTTTTTAACTCTGATCATCAGAAATCTCCAGCTCATTATCTTTCCTGATTCCCGCTCTTTAAACTTCCCCTTAACCATTTAAGAAACCAATTCCAGTTTTCATAAATTCAATCGTTTTTCTATTTTCATACAAAGTTAATGTAAATGTACAGAAGTTGTGGGTGTGTGTCTATTCTTATGATCGTGTGGGGATGGATTATGGATGGTGATAAGGAATATATAATATAGTATTATAATAAGTATATATCACTTCATTGAAATCGCGCGTTCAATCGCTAAAAGCTAAAATATCCAAAAGCTCAACTCGAATATCAAAATTCAAGTTTAAATCATAAAAAAAAAAAATCTATAAAAAAATCAACAGAATTCTAGAGTTTTTCATAAAGTTATAAATACTTTGGACGTGCGCAAGTTTAAGTTCAAGGGTCGTTGGGAAAGGGGGGCGTCCGGGGCACGGAAAAGGCACTTAATCTCTCTCTAAACTACAAACTAAATTAGCCTACGAAGCATTAATGACTTTTGTTTAAGAATTTCTCTTTTCATTTTTGGCACATTCTGTCTGCGGGCGGCGGCAATTGCTTCAGCTGAGTCCAAACTCCCCTGCGCCATCACATTTTGTACTCTAGCCTAGAACTCTTGACAAAGGGCGGGTTGGTGGGTTCGCGCCTGCTCCTTGATTTCCCTATCTACTTATCACAAATGAAGAGGCCTCCTGGCCGTTCTCTATAAGGCAGTCCGTTGGCCCAGCATCCTCGGCATTCAAACCCGAACTGCGCCGATAGCCCAGCAGACGGACACCCACGTGCTCGTTGATGGGCCGCACTTCGCCGCTGGGAGCGCTGGCGGCAGGCTGGCCTGGCCGCAGGCCTGCACTGAAGGAACGTAAGGCTTTCGTCTTGGCCTTGGGGTCGTCGCCCAGGCAGCAGCGCGTGGCCAGTCTTGTGGGGTACCAGCAGAGGCAGATGAGGCCGCCGGCCAGCAGTATACCGGTCAGGATCTGGCCCAGCAAAACGATCAAAGGCACCAAAGCGACGTCAGAGGCCAGCTCTGGCGTCAACTGGACTCGCTCCTCGCACCACATAATCGGCATGAAGGTGCGCGGAATCCGCGAGAACAGCCTGTAAAAATCAAAAGTTAGAGGACATTCGGGTCAGGACTTCTTGTTGATCGACTTACTCGATGCCCTCGACGGGCTGCATGAGGTAGTTGGCCTGGAAGCCGCCGCCCACGTCCATGGGCACGCCGGCATTCGGCTCGAGGGTCATGAAGAATTCGTGCTTCTCCTTTTCGGGCTGCAGGCCCTCGATGGCCTCCAGGTAACTGGGGTCAGCCTTGTAGAAATGCGGATAGGACATGTAAACCGAGGAGTTATATTTACACGGCGAAATGTTTATCACTCCCGAGGCCTCGCATTTGCCTCCCACGCAAAAGCACTCGTTCTCCGGGTAGAGCGTTCCATTGTCCACGGCTCGCTCGGTGCCGCTGAATTTGTACGCGGTGACTCCGTGAACCGACACCGTTTCCGTGTAGTCCAAGGGCACGGCTCGGCAGAGATTGGGCAAGAACATGGACACGCTGTCGTTGGTGCTGAGGTTCGGGGGGAAGAACTCGCCCATCGAGCCAAAAACATTGCCGCAGGCGCCCTCGAAGGCTCCCGTGTGGGTGGCATTGTTCCAGGCATAGACCTGGCCCATTTTGGCAATATCATCGGCCCCCGTGAACATATTAAAATGTCCCTCGAAAGTGGAGCTGCCGTTGCGTGGGTACAGCCAACCAACGCGATCGAAAGGCACCGAACTGGGGCGAATCATGCGGCCGAGACTGACCAGGGGATGCTGGAAGCCCTGGAACATCCACTCGCCGGCTGTGCTCGTCTGGCTGATCTTTTCGCCGTAAAATTTAAGAGCCGCGTTAATGGAGATCTTGGCAATGAATCCATCAGCGGCCATTGCAGCTGCCTGGGAAAAAAAACACCCAAAATTAGCAACAATTTATCTCCGCAACTGCTCAACTGAACTCACATGAGCCACGGTATTGATGGTGGTGATTTTGTCGTCCAAACTGCCGCGGCTGCCCTCGGCATCGAAATAGAAGTAGGCCTTCTTGGCAAAGGAAATGGAGTGATTGTGATTGTGCCATTGAATTTCGACTTTGTCTGGACTTTCGCGGAATCTGTAGGGACCAATTTCCACAAATTTGGGCTTTTTGGTGGAGCCCACATAGAAATCCTCCGGATTTGTCCAATTGAATAGATAAACATCAAAGTTGAGCGGCAACGGCGAAACTTTCCATCCTGCATACGCCGGCGACTTAGGACTCAGCGCCATTTCCTGCAAACACACGAGAAAATCGAAAAACATTAATTTGATTTGAAGCGCAACTTTGTTGCCTATCAAATGACCGACTGGCGCGTCGTTGCCTTCGCCGGCGGACGGACAGCAGCCAAACACACGTCAAATGTCATTGATAAGCGGGCATTCGATTGGCACGAAACTAATACACAAATTTATGGCTATCTTGGGTCGCCTCAGGTCCCTCAAATGCTAATCTGAGTCTACAGACTCTCTTTGTTTGCAGTTCTTCAATGCAATTTAAGTCATTACAAAAAACCTCAAGATTATTTGGGTTATATCAAAAAACGTTTTAGCAGATCTGCGGCTGTCGTGGGTCGCTTAAGGTCCCTTCGAATCTTCGATCCGAATCTTGTCTAGAGACTTTCTTTGTTTTGAGTTCATCAATGCAATTTAAATCAATTAAAGATCCTCAAGATCTATATTATAAAAAACATAGCAGATCTGCATTCATAAGCCGCATAAGGTCTCTTAAATGAATCTACAGACTTTCTTTGTCTCCAGTTCTTCATTGCAATTTAAGTCTTCAATCCTTTAAATCCTCAAGATGATTTGGGTAATATGAAGATTTATAGCAGATCTGTGGCTTGGGGCGCCTTAGGTGTTTCCAATTCCATTCTCAATATTGTCTACGGACTTTCTGTTCTCTCATAGCAAGGTCTATAGGAATTGATTGACTTAAAGAAGTTCATCATACAAATTGGTGTCTACCCATTGTGTCTAATTATTAAAGATTGAAGATCTTAAGTATCTTTTAGTAGGATTGCCGAATTCCACTGATCTAACGTTCTTCGGCCTTTACAAAATATATGAAGACTTTTTACTATGCACCAGCGTATGACAAATTGACACTTTGATTTCTCTCTCTTTCTCTGTAAGCCCTTCTCTGCCTACCATTATTCCTAACGTATTACAATTCTCTTTATTCATACTTCGGATTAGGTTCCTTAAACTTCTAATTAAACCAGAAATCAAATTAGCCTAAAATAATTTCTAATCCTCAGCTCTTTTGGGATCACTTTAAGTTTGTTAAAAAGACTTCTCTCCTCAATCAAACAAAACTCATTCCTCGTCTTTCTGTAAACCCCCAGAAATCACGTTGCTTGATTTAAAAAAATTCTTTTATAAGAATTGAGAGCATGAGATATCGACTGATAAAGATTCCCCAGAAACAGTCTGACAGCAAAACTATCGTGTTGGCAAAAAAGTTTATTTTAGTTTTCAAGGAAAACTGAAACCAATCATCTTGAGTTTCCCATTCCTACGAATTCTGCGATAAGCAAAAACCTTCACAATGTTCTCCTCAGTTGTCCGCCAGACTTGAGATATCAACTCCTCCGCTGGAGATTGTCAAATTGCATTATTTATTTTAATTTCCCGGTTCTCTAAAGTTCCATTTTGCTGACCTTGCAGTTGTGAAATCCATTAGTCTGAGCCAAGTAATCCCCATTGGATTATAAAGCGCCCACATAATTTATGGGGTGGGGTAAACGCCTGTGCCCTGATTAGACGCAATGGGCCGATTGCAAGACAATCGAGTCAAGGGCTGGGGCACGTGCTCAGTCCGCCGAAGCAACTATCGGAACAGGTGCGCCTCGAGGGCGAATTACAATGGGGTTTTCAGGGTAATAAGCCCTGCCTTCCTCTGGCAGAAAAAAACCCCATTGAGGTATGGAAATGGCGATAAGATAAACCGAACTGAGGCCGTTCGATTCTTCGGATAGCTTTTGACTTCCTTGAAAGTGATTCATTTTATGGATCCCAGAGGAGCGTTGGGAGTTTAGTCAACGCTCTTAAAATACAATCACTTGTAATTTGGATTCTATTTTTCTATCTAATCGGGGTTGGGGGATCGGAACACCTGCAGGGAATTGAATTCTATGGTTCGCTTTTCGTATCACTTCGAGGGTCTTCAGTCTTTCGAATTGGACTTAATTGATATTGCCGGGGCGATTGGACGCTCGCTCCCCATAAAATTGGCAATAATTGCGAGCGCTCGACCCGCACAAATAAGAGAAGACGACAGACGGGACGGAATGGCACCCACTTGACCTTTGGCCACTGATTTAAATTTTCAATGGAATTAAAAACCGCAAATGGCGGAAAATTGACCCAAAAATCTCTTACGCAGGAATAAGAATTTCTCGATTACTCACCTTGCCACGCATTCGAGTGAATATGTCGATCCAATTCTGGAACAAGTAGATCCCAAAAGCTATGGAAAGCGCTCCCAGGACCACAATGGTGAACTGCCAGATGCAGTGGCGCAGGCGGGCGGCTGATGTCATTGTCGCTGGGTTGGGGGGATCGCGGTAAAGTGATTTATTTTAAAATTTTCTCACGAACGGGTTGGAGTTCGCGTCGAGAGCCACCTCAGGGCTCGGTAGGCGGGGCTGCACTGGCGATTGCCAAACGAAACTGTCGAATTGATAGAGGGGAACCTGCAAAAATGAAGGAAATCGAAAACAAATGAAAAATTTTGATGGATTACTCGGCGCTGCGCTTATCTCAGCTGCGCTTATCAGCGGGGGCGGGGCGTCAAGCTGGCCAGGAAATGCCAGCCAACCCGCCAAAGAGAGCGAGCGGAAAACTGAAGCGATCCAAGGGCCCCGGGGCTGGGGGGCTGGCGCCGAATGTGCGAAAGTTTCGCCCGATCACGCGGCTTGCGGTTTTTTTTTTAATACGCCGTAATTAAGTGTTTTTTTTTCTAGATTCCTTCTCTCTCTCTCTGCTGTAGTTGTGGGTATCTAATCTGCCCCCCTAAACCCCCCGCACTCTCGGCCACTTGTAATCGATGCCCGGCGCTGGGGCCGCAGGTGTCGTTCTCCGTGCACTTTGCTTTTAATTTCTTTATAAAATTTACACTACTTCCAGCGGACTTATTGCTGCCCCCCACGTACGCGCTATGCGGTCGTAATTTGGAGGTTAAACGGAGAAACCCGTTTGGCCCGGTGGGCAGTTTTGTCAGCCCATCCAAACCCCCTTTTTAATGACCGTAATTTCACGCTTTAGTTCAACTTTGTGCGGCAATTAATTAGCACTTGAGATCGTAGTACGTTGGCGATCGTATGAATCGCAATTACTCTGGAGGCGGATATTTTTTTGGCTTACTTCCGCTAACTGGTGGTCTTTAAAAATAGACTGGCACGCCCACCGCCCCTGCATAGATTCTGCAATGTCGCCAATTTCCTCGAGAGGGCGCGCTGCTTTCAAGGCCTTGCGAATTTCTGTTTGACTTACAGCGATCGATGCGTCACACACACACACGCACACCACCCACCAAGCAAACAACTCCCACAGCCGCCACTCGTTGTGAATCAACGGCATGAATATTCAAAGCAAAAACCAAAAATTCCTTTGTCTCTTTGCCTCTCACGCTCTCTCGGCGTTCTCACCGCTCTCTGGCAAGACGATCAGTCGGCCGCTCCCCGCTCTCTCGGGCAGCCAGGCAGGCATTTTTTTTCCTGTTCTCTTGTCTGATGGGTGCGTGATTTTTGCAGTTTACTTTTGCTTACTTTGATTTGTTTGATTTGTTGTTGTTGCTGGCGTTGATTTTAGCATTGTTTGTCGCGCCGTTCAATTGATTCCAATTGAATTTTTATAAATATTCAAAAGGCACACGAAAACACCTCACGAGATGCACGACAGCCACGCCAAACGCTGATGGGGCGCTGACGAGAGCCAATTCATTTTCAACTTTTGGCCACCGATTTTGCGTATTCGTGGGTTTCTCACTCGCACCCACACGCACCTTTGCTCGCTCTCACTCGCACTCACTGGGCACAGTTAATTCCTAAACGCACCGTTAAGTTGATCTTGAACCACACAGACGGTATTTTTTTTTTAATTTCTCTGCTTGGCTGTTGCTGCCTCGCTCTCCCGACGTCACCGTCCCTCGCATTCGCGCGTAACAAGAGAGAGAGAGAAAATTACCGTTTAATGCACGCGTGTCCGATCGCCAGGGCGCTCATTTAACGACTGAAGACAAAAATGTGTGTTACTGTTTCTTTGACGGGCGGCGAAGAGCAACACAGAACCTGTTTTTGTTGGCCACGCCAGGGTTGCCAGCGCCGCGGCAGAGTGAATGTCAATTTACGCCTGACAGTTGGGAGTATTGACTTTAAAATTTAATTCCTTAAATGGAAGCATTGAAATATTATCTCTCATCTTCTAATAATCAAAAACCTTCAGTTGGAATTTTATTAATTTTTATATATTTATTTAAAGAGAGAATTTTTAAAATTACAAGACAACTTATCGCCTCTTTAAAATCAGGTATGCCTTCTTTCTGACAAGTGCACTGCTTTTTAAGGAACTAAAATATACCTCTGAAATTATGAACATTCAAGAATAAATGGCAATTCAGTTTTTACAGTTATTTCTTTACATTAAAACCCATTAAATATAAAGCTTTCATTTATTGTTTTCCCTATTCCCGCTGACCCTTTACTCATGCCTGACAACTCTGCTCGCCGATCTTTATTATCTCTCTGCTCACTCCCCTCTCTTTGTTTACTTAAGAGCAGACAACTCTCGCTCTCCACCGGCTTTGCTTCCTCCCTCTTTCTCGCTCTCACTCTCTCCGAGTTCAGGAATTTTTGTTGTTGGTTTTGTAAGCACTCAGTGTTGTCGGGGGTTTCCTATCTGGGCGATATCTTATCAGACCCTCAACTATATTCCCAGTCATCTTATCTCTGCGTCCAGTCACTGCTCATTCCAAAATTTACGATTAATTGCCCGCAGGTCTTAAAAAAACATAAACCCAAAGCAACAAAAAAAACTCAGTAACTCCGCCTCCCGGATGATCTACAAGAATTACGTAAATTTCTGTCATATTTCGGCTTACTCATCAGTTTCTAGGGTTCTACGTCACCGGCGCTCGACGGTCAGCTGTAACGCTCGAATGGATCAGGTGCCTGGTACCTGTCTGTCTGGTGGTGGTTCTCAGGGGCGGTTCTGGGTCCCCATACAGGTTTTCCGTTTATGCAACCGTCATGTGAGACCCAAAAAGTCTCGGGTTACCAGGTGATCGACCACAACGTGTTCCCTTGAAATTGAAATCGATGGCGGCTCAATTAACCATATGGAAATTCGATCGAAAGGCGGGCAAAGTGAAAAGGCCTTTGTTCCAAACGGAACTTTAAATCGATACGAAATTTATACTATTTATACGTCTAGTAATATCAGTCGAGAAAGCGGAGAGATTACTGAATCCCTTCTTAAGAACCCTCTAAATTTTTTAACTTACTGCGTTCTTAAAAGCGGCTGGTTCGCTTGGTCAAGTGGGTTCTATGCCCAAAGCCGATTAGAGAGGCCTTTTTTCCTTATCGCCTTGGTCAACAGTTTGTGGGTGAAATTCCATAACAACGTTAAATTTTTTCGCTCGGCTTCCGGAATTTAAGCAAAACGAAAAGCAAAAAACCCTGAACCCATGAAATACAACCAATTCAAAGCTTTGACGGACAGTTGGACAGATCAGAGCGGTTTATTTGACTTCCTAAAAGTGCTAAAAGCGGCCAAATCGATTAACAGCTGGGCAGACAAATGGGTAGAGGGTTATATAGAGTTAGGGAATCAATTGCTCGGGGAATTTTGTTTTGAGGTTTACTGGATGTTGTTTCAAATCATTTTCACTGCTTCTAAAATAATTTAAAGATCTGATTCCTTAACTAAAAGCGGCCAAATCGATGAACAGGTGGGTAGACAGAGTAATATGGAGTTAAGGTATCAAAGGAAGTTTATAATCGCTTGGGGAATTGTATTTGCTGACTGTTTTGTTTAATTCATTTTCCCTGCTTCCAAAACAATTAAGAGATCTGATTCCTTAACTGAACTTCATTCTCATTCCTTCTAGAAATCAAGTCTTTTATATAAACAAAGAGTTCCCAGATCATTTTGCCTTCATTGCAATTTGAGGTTTGTTTGTGCAGCTGGACCGTCGCTTTTTGCGAAGAAATTGGCTTTGATTTTTAATGTGGACATTAAAACATCCGCTTTCAAGAATCTCGTCTTTCCAGAAAACAAAAATAAACTTGCAGTAAGAGAACTTTTCCTGATATTTAGGCTTGCTTTCCTAATGACCCTTGTGGGTCATATTGCAGTACAGTTTCCGATAGCTTCGATGCATCTAACAATGAAGCGCATTAATCGAGGCCGTAAAAATGGCGAATCATTTTTATGGAATCATCAAATTGCCAGATTAAAAGTCTCAGACTTTTAATGATGCCAGGACAACTGCTCTCTGATGGCCATTTAAACCTTTGAATGCAAGCGAACCAAGAAAGTTCCCGACTCGCCGATGGCATAAATGCTTGCCAGGTCGGGGGGGAGTTTTGTCCTTGGGAAAATATCAATAAAGAAAACTAATGAAGTGCCCGGCTGCCTTAAGTGGCTTATTGTCACTTCACCCACACACACACAGAGCCACAGGACGAGGCGTGTGCGGGTTTCGCAGCAGGACACTCCGGGGCCTCTGACTGGGGCTGACTGCCCTTTGTGCCGCACATCACATCATAAAATCCGCACTTATTACTCCTTTTATGCAACTAAATATGAAAGCCAAAAGTAAATAGCCGAATGTGTATGCGACCCAGGACATCTGTGGGCCACAGTGTGAGTGAGTGTGTGCCAGTAATTGTGGTTGGCTGCGTGCGTGTGTGTTGTGCCCGTTTTAGTGGCCATTGTCCTTTTGTCAACGGCGACGCGGGCGGCGCTGTTGTCGCCGCTGCTGCTGCTTAAGTTCGGGTTGGAGGGTGCTTGAGTTTTTGGCTATTAGCTGGGCCATAGGGTCAAGTGCTGCTCCCCCCTTCCCCTCTCTCTATGAAGGCAGCTCGGCTCCTCCTTGGGCTTGGCTTGGCTGTAGTTTTGTCCTTCGTTTCGGCCCCCGTCTCTGGCATTTTGTCGTCAAGTGTTGGCCAAATATTTACACCCCCTTGGATTTCTTTTTTCCCTCGACACTTGATCTTATTGTGATTGTTGTTGTGGTGCATGCAATTCATGGAGGTTTCATAAATTGCAAGTGTCCGAAAATAAATCTATAAATGTTTAAAGC
>JBAMCP010002526.1:0-11899 GCA_037075105.1 Lissocephala sabroskyi | reverse complement strand
ATGACGATTGATAGAGTTATATTTGTATAAGTAATATATTTGTAATTGTTTATGTTTTAAAAAATACTTTAATAAATATTTTTAAAATGTTTCGTATATATCTAGAAAGTAAAAATCTAATTAATTTGTAAATATTAAATTTATTATAACAGCATCAAGTAAATTTGCAAATGATTACAACTATTAAAAAATTAATTACAACAAATAACTTATGCAATACGTTTTGTAAATTATTATATTTAAATCAAATTTCTGTTATAATGATGTTTTTATAAGTCGTTATATTTATATATAACGTATCTCGGTACAATAAAAGTGTACTTAATGTATTCTTTAACTTAAATAATTTGATAAATTCAAAGCTATAAATGAAATCTTTATATAAAAAATTAACTTCTAAAAAATACATAAGAAATTATATAATGCTTATAATACAATACTTTTAATGTTATATTGCAACTACACTAGAAGACATTATAAAGTAGTTAGATGCATCCATTTGACACTATGCAATAAATACAAAATTAAAGCAGGCAAAATAATGCAGTATAAATACGTGCAGTCATAAAAATAAGAATTAGAATAACGATGAAAACTGAAAGGCTAGAAATATTTGATTATGACAAAATTAAAAAAGAAATTACAGAGATTAATATCAGAATAACAAGCCAAGACGAATTACAAAGATTATAAACAAAAAAGACAAAGAAGTACAATGCACTTGATAAAAAGATTAGATACGCATAGAAATGCATAATAGCAATAATTCATATGTTATGGCATAGGATAGAATAGATTCCATAAAAAATATAAGAACAATATCAGGTAACCGATAAAATCAAAGCATACATCCAATATATAATGCTAGAATTGATTTTTTTATTTACTCTAAAAGAAACAGAAACGAAGAACCGCAAGGCGTTGTAAAGAAGAATCTAAGGCAGATGCGGTGGCGGAGGAAAGTAGACCAGAAAGTATTATAACAGTAGCATTGTAAACATATTATACCTTCCAATTTATTTAAATTTATATAATAAATCACTATAAGTTTTAAAATACTTAAATTTAGATAATATAAGTAACTTGTTTTTTAATTTTTCAATTTCAAAGACGAAAAATTTTTTTTTATAATTAATGATATTTAATAACTATTTTATACTTTAGTAATACTTGCATTCAGTATTACTTGTTAAACCTTTCAAACATTGATGGTCTAAAATATCTCAACATATAACATTACTTTTTTATTAAATGCGTTTTGTATTTCAATTTAGTTAATTTTTGGCAATTTATTATATCGTTTCGAACAATATAAAATAGTATTTTTATTTATTTCAAAATTACCCAAATATGTAATAAAAACTCTAAAATTTCATTCTTAAAAATTGAAAGCTTATAAATAATTGTAAATTCAATTTGATAACCTAATAGTATTTGTCTGATTTATATACATACTAGGTTGTAATATATTGTTACTATATAATATGTTTTATAATAGCCAATAGTTCTATTATATACTTTTTTCTAAAACATGTTTCTGTTTTCATATTCTTCTATAAAATATCATAAATTATATATTTAAGTGTTATAAATTCATATATATTTTTGCTATATTTAGCGTACTCATTGTTTATTCATCCATAAGAATTCGAAATATATTACATTGATAGGCTTCGAATCTTTAATTTTATAATCTAATCCTAAAGATCTTAAATTTATGTCAAATATTTTACTAAACTTTAATTTTACATATATATTTAACTCATATTATCTCTGTTATTTAAACTAAATTGTTCAATATGTACTAATTCTTTATAAATATTTCTTGGTAGGAATATAAAACCATTCTTTTTTAAATCATTTTTATTTTTATCAATGAAAAAAATATTTTTTATAATGCTTGAGAAAGCATGTTTAGTATTACTTTCTTTTACTTTAACATCTTTAAAGCATGTACTGCAAACAAGGTCATATAACTTTAAAATGTTATTTTGTACTCAAATTTGAAATAATATATGCATTTATCTCGTGAATATTCTGTTGTTTTTTTACAGATTTTACAATGATATTTTACTTCATTGTTATGAGTTGGATCAAAACTTTTTTTATATCGAATCACTAAAATTTCTTAAAGTATTAATTTTTATGTGTTTGTAATTAAATTACTTTCTATTTTAAATATTTTATTTTTATATTCGTTTAAAGGATTAAACAGTATTCATTGTATGTAATATTTCAAAGCACAAATTTAGAAGCATCATTATAAAATTTTAATTAAAATCCAAAACAATTAACTATAATATTTAATAAATACTTTTTAAAATAACTACTCTTGTTACTATTGACTTTTTTTGTTAACCAAAATAACAAAAATATTAAACTTTTTTGGATTATTTTTAAGTTTTTGCCACTAATTTAGTGTTTATAATAAATTAAAATTAATAACTACTAATATTTTGCATTGTTAAAAAATAATTTAATAAACTTTTAAACAAAAACAACACATACATTTATTTTTAATAATCAAAAATTACTAAAGTATTACAGGTATGATCTTTAGCGTTATAAATGACATTTTTATATTGTATAAAACTGTGCAATTTAAATAATAAAATTTTTAGTTATTTTTTTTATTAACTATGTGAAAATTTTTTGTTTTAAAGAATAATGGCAAAAATAAAAGAACAAAATAAACCAAATTTTTCTAAACACAACGTTCAAATATAATTAATTGTTAAACTAACAATAACACATCATTATTATGTCACTTTAAAATTTGATAGAATTCGCAAAATTATAATTTTTATTAATTTTGTGATATTGCAGTAATCAGTTGTAGTATTATTTCAAGTTAAAATATGTATAAATATTTTATTTATAAAAATTCCAATTTTAAAACTATCACATTATAAAATTAAATATAAGTTAGCTAGTAAATATTTTTGTAACATTTACTATAATTATTTAATTGTATTTATAAACAAATAAGAACAAAGAAAGGCAAAGCGTTACTGAGTTCAAGACAAATAAAGTAGCGAAGGAAAACAGACCAAAAGATATCATAACAATAGCATTCTAAACACAAAATAACCATATATTTGAATAATTTTATTAGTCTTTTTAAACAAAATTTAAGTGTGATTAGTTTTACAAAAATGTTTAAAATAGAGATATGATCATAAAATTAACAAAAAAGCAGCAGTATGATGTGAAAGTTTTAAAATTATCAAAATAAAGATAATAACCAATTTTATTAAAATCAATTTATTTAATTTGTTGTACATAAGACTTCAAACTTTTATATCTAAATATTATGATTTTATAGAATATTATTAAGTCATTAGATACGACTAAACAATGAAGATACAAAAGCTTTCAAGCTGGAGATACAGTTTTACTCAGAAGAGATTAGTAAAACAATTTATAAAGTTTAATTACTAAAAAAATTTATTATAATAAATTAAAAAAAAAACATTTTTAAATCGGCGAGTAATGCTTAATAAAACAAAAAAGGATTCTTACAATTCACTTATATTGGAAAAACAATAAATAAATCAATCGTGCCATTATTTTTACATTACTGACAAATTAATTGGGTTTTACTAACTTACACTTGATTATTACAAAAAATTAGTAATGCACGGTACACTATTAATATTGTTGATCAAACAAAAAAGCGTTTATGCAAAGTAATAAATAAAATATTCTAATTTTTTTTAAATAATTATTGAAAATATGTATTAATTTTAAAAAAATAGATTTATGTTTTGCACGATTGCACGATGATTGCTGTGATTATATTCGTATACAAATAATATATGTGTAATTTTTTTATGTTTTTAAAATTATACATTTTAATAAATGTTTAAAAATACTATAAATAATAAAAAACATTCAATCTTCAGTTAATGTGTAAACAAATATAAATTTATAATGTTTTATACATAGGGAAATATATAAGTATTACGTTGATTATCAAAGAATTGTAAATATTTTGAATACTTATAATTTTAACATAATAAATATACTCAAGTATGGTTTTGCGAATATTTGGATTAAAATAAAGCTAGATTATAGGAATAAACAAAATATTTCTACAAAATACAAAAAAAGTAATATGAAATTATTAAGTCAAATATAGAAAGATAAATATAATTTGTTACAGTATTAAACTTTAATATATGTTGTAAATATAAAAATGCATAAAGTTAAAGTCACAAACTCAAAAGGAAAAGATATAATAGTGTTTTTCAATTTTATGTAGAGAATTGATAAATAGAATAAGCTATTATGTACACTATTTTATAGATAATTATTTTCATAAAAGTACTAAGAGAACTTTCTTAAACATATATATTATGTAATATTTTAAGCCCATCTTTAAAAAACATGATATCTTATTTTAAAACAAACAAAAAAGTAAAATATACTTGCAGAGTTAAAACCCTATATTTAATATTAATACATCAAGCGAAACAATAGAAGGGTCAAATCTACAACACTTTGAAAATGCACAATAGTGTTAAGTATATAATAAGTGCAAATAATAGCATTAAAACATTTATTCTATATGAATAATATCTGTTTTATATGATTTAAAAGTCTTTAATATTATTTATAAAAAAAACTTCCAATATGATATTACAAAATAAGTTTATAAAATACTAATTATAGATAAAAACATATTTTTAAAACATTTTATTAAACAAAACTATTTTTCAGAAATTATGTTTAAACTTATTATTTTGCGAATGTTTAAACGAAGTTATAAACTATTAGTAATAAGTTTTTAAAATTGTATAAAAGAATAATGATTATTATAACATTTGGTTTAAAGCAATTTTACAAATGTAATATAACGATTAAAAAAATAATCTAAGGAAAAATTTTATGAATTTTTACAAAATAAACTAAAATCAATCAACACATTTTTAAATTAACGTTATTTGTAAAATATAAATAATTATGTGATACGTAAAATAATTTTTGTAACTAATAAAAATTAATGTTATTTATAAAATATAAATAATTATGTGATACGTAAAATAATTTTTGTAACTAATAAAAATATTTCAAAATTGGAAATGTAAATTTGAAGAAAAAAATAAATTGTCACAATGATAATAGTTTGAAAACAAAGAATTTAACATTGATATAGATATTAATAACTGTTTTAAAAGTAAAAACATGACTTTTTTGATAAAATGCGTTTTAAAAAATATTATAAATTCAATTATAATTTTTTATTTCAAAAAATACGATGTAAATGCTATTTAAAAACAATTGTCTTGATATTAACTATATATTAAAAAGCGTTACAATCCATTGGCTAGTATTTATGTAAAACCAATATATATTTATAAACATTGGTTTTTAAAAAACAAATATTAAATTATAGAAGCCGTAAAATAATATTAACAATTAGAAATATCAATCTATTTATAACTATATTAATTAATATAACTAATTGTGTAAAATTTAAGAGTTATTTACATTAATAAATTGATATTGTATTTAAAAACAGAAAACAAGTTAAAGAAAAAACAAGTTTGTGTGTTTATAATCTACTTTTATAGTTTTGAAATAAGAAACAAAATTAATTACAAACAATTATAATAAGTATAATTCACATATTAGTAAATTTTACTACAAAACAGTAATAATAGTGCATATATCATTTTAAAAAAGATTTAAAATAATAATATATATTTTTATTTTGTGGCATAGAATCTATTAATAGTTAAATTTATAAAAAAAACATAGAAGCATTAAATTTAAAAACGTGTATAAACATTATATTAAAATAATGGCAAAAGCAAAGAATTGTAAATAAATCAATATAAATATGATTAAAGAGTTAAAAATAAAACAAAATTTTGATATTAAAAAATAAATATATATGTAATTGAAAATTAAAACAGTTTAAATAGTTTTTTTATTGATCTAAATTTATTTTATATAAAAATCTATGTAATAAACTATAAGAACCATCTTCGTATTTAAATATAGATAATATATATGATCTATTTTTAAACTTTTCAATTTCTGAAATAAATTTTATTTTTTTTTATATCATCTATGACTAAATATTTTTCAGAAATAATATTATTTATTAACCATTTTATATTTTCGTAAACGTTGTATTCGGTACCAAGTTTTTCAGTTTTACGCTTTTCTTTAAAATTCTTTTGCATTTCAATTTGTAAAATTTTAGGCAATTCATTATATTATTTCAAACATGATAAAATAATATTTTCATTCATTTTAAAATCGCCAAACATTTAGCAAAGTTATTGAAAATTTATTTTTCATAAAATGAAAGCATAACTAATAATGCTAGACTTGATTCAATAAACCAATAATAATTGCCTTTTGCAGACATTAAGTCTATATATTTTGATATTATATCATTCATTTTATAATAATCAATAGTTGCCATTATAAAATATTCACTTGAATATATTTCGGATTCCATGTTCTGTATTAGTATCTTAGCAATTTCAGTTTTAAGCTTCATAAAATCATTAATTCTTTTGTTGTATTTAATATATTCATTGTTTATTACATCCATAAAGAATTGAAAATATTCTACATTAATACACTTAAGATTTTTATTTCCATTATCTAATTTTAAAGATTTTATTATTAAAGTTGCGTTAAATATTTCACTTAAATTTACTTTTACGCACAAATCAAAGCTATTATTCAGTGTGTTATTTAAACTAAGTTGTTGACAATACATTGATTCTTTATAAATATTTTTTGGTAAGATTATAAGACCAATATGTTCTGAATCATTACTAAATTTATCAATGAAAGAAATATTTTTTATTATGATTGAAAAGCATCGTTATCATTACATTTTTTTATTTCAAAATTAACATCTTCAATATCTTTTAAACACGTGGTACAAACCAAGATTATGTAACTTTCAAATGTTATTTTTTGTTCAAATTCGAAATAATATATGTTTTTATCTTCTAAATCATCTGTTGTTTTTTTACAGATTTGGCAACCATATTTAATTTTATTATCATAAGTTGGATCAAAACTCTTTTCATATCGAATCACAAAAAAAATTTTAAGTAATAATTGTTCTGTGCATGCAATCAAATCACTTTTTATTTTTAAGATTTTATTTTCATGATTTTGGCAAACAGTATCCATTTCATTTAATATTCCAAAACACAAACTTAGGAGCATAATTTATAAATATTTTTTAAAAATTTAATTGATTTATGACATACAATATATTAATACTTAAATTTACAAAAAACACAGAAGCATCAAATTACTAATTTTTAAAACGTTTATAAAAATTTTATAAAAATTTTATTACAATAATGACAAAAGCAAAGAGTTGTAAATAAATCAACATAAATATAATTAAATAATTAAAAACAAAAGTTTGATAAAAAAATTAAATATATATAATTAGAAACTAACAGTGATAGCCTTAGCATAATTAAAACAGTTTAAATAATTTTTTTATTGAACTAAATTTGTTTCATATTAGAATATATAAAAAAATTCATGAAAACCATATTCATTTTCAAATCTAGATAATATAAGTGAATTATCTTCAAATTCTTTTATTTTAGAATTAAAATCCGTTTCCATAATTTTCTCTTTGATTTTACACGTTTCAACATTAATATTTTTTATCAACCATTTTATACTTTCGTAATAGTCGTTTTTATCATTAAAATTTTCAGTTTTACGCTTTTTTTCAAATTGTCTTTGTATTTCAATTTTTATAGTTTCTGGTAATTCATTATATTGTTTCAAAGATAATAAAATTGTATGTTTATTTATTTTAAAATTGTCAGAATATTTAATAAATTTTTTGAAAATTCTCTTCTTATGAATTGAACGTAAAAGTAATAATACTAAATTTGGTTCAATAAACCAACTATGCTTGTTTTTTTTAGCTATCAAATTATGATATTTCTTTTTGATATCAACAACTGTACGATAAAAATTAGTATCTAATTTTATATTTTGATTTAATATCTTATTAATTTTAGTTTTAAGCTGCATAAAATTATAAATATTTTCTTCGTATTTAGCGTATTCATTGTTTATTACATCCATAAATAATTGAAAACATTTTACCTTAATATAATTAGCCTTTGCATTTCTATTATCTAAGTCAAAATTTTTTATTATTAAATTTAGGTCAAATACTTCACTAATATTTAATTTTATATACAAACCTGAACTATTATTCTGTGTATCATTTGAACTAGGTTGTTTAATGCATATTAATTCTTTATAAATATTTCTTGGTAAAAATAAAAAACCATTATGTCTTAAATTAATATATTTTTCATTAATAAAAAATATGTTTTTTATTATGGTAGAGAAATTATCTTTAGTATAATATTTTTTTATCTTAAGATTAATATTTTTAATATCTTTTAAACACTTTTCACAAACTAAAATTATATAACTTTCAAATGTTATTTTATGTTCAAATTTGAAATAATATATGCATTTATTTTCCAAATTCTCTGTCGTTTTTTTACAGATTTTGCAACTATATTTAATTTCACTGCCATAACCTGAATCAAAACTCTTTTCATATTCAATTATTAATTTTTTTTTAAATATTAATTCTTTTGTGTATATAATAAAATTTTTTTCTATTTTAAAGATTTTATTTTCATATTCGTTTTTAAAATTTTGGCAAACAGTATCCATTGCATTTAATATTCCAAAGCACAAACTTAGAAGCATGATTTATAATTTTTTTTTGTTAAAATATTTTTTAATAAATTAATTTTATTTTTATATTTTTTTTAATTGCAATTATTATTAAATTATAAATTATCTAAGTTATAAAACTCATTCATATCATGTATTTTATTCTTTAACTGCACCAAATCAATGTTTTTAACAACTTTAATTAGCATTAGTTTATTGTTTTTTTTGAAATAAATTAAATCAATAAAAAAAATATATGTAAATTTGTTTCTACTGACTAAAAATTACAAAACTATGGTAATTGTACTCTCTAGCATTTACAAATGATATTTTACATTGTATCAAATTGTGTCATTTAAAATGTAGATATTTTAATCAAATTTATCATTAATTGTAAAAAAAATTAGAACAAGTTGTAGAATACATTTAAAACATAAATAACTAAAAAAAATAGCGGCAACAATACAGCATTATTATATCAATTTTAATTTTTATAGAATTTGCAAATTTTATTAACTATTATAATATTACATTAATAAAGTCATAATATTATTTTGATTAAAATTTGTAAAAATTTTAAATTTTGAAACTATTTATGAGTTATATAAGTTAGCTGATAAATTCTTAGGCAATAACTAAATATATAATTTATTTATTGAATATTTTTAGTTTCAGATATTAAAACTGTCAGGTTTGCACCAATGCGTAACAACTAATAATTATTTTATTGTATTTTTTTACACAAAACATAAATGCAATTTTTTTTAAAAAAGCTAAAAATAGAAATATAATTATAAAATCGGCAGCAATATAATGCTAAAAAATTTAAATAATATCTTTTATTAAATAAAAGTCTAAGTTGATTTTCTGTCTATTAAATGAATTTTAATTTAGTTTTATTAAAAATTTTTATTAAATTCCACAAAAAATATAAGAATAATGTCAAGCTAATTGATAACGTAAAAACATAAAATCAATAAATAGTGTTGAAGAAAACGTTTAAAAGTATTTTATTCTAGTATTGTTGAAAATAAGAATATGAAAAAGATCAAGTAGCTTTAAAGAAGATGTCTAAAGTAAATATGAGTGTGAAGAGTCAGTTGTATAAATCTGTGAACTTTAATATTTAGATTTAAAATTAAAAATTTATAATAAATACTTTATTGAGAGTTAATATTATTTTATATATTTTTCTAGTGTCAAGCTAATACCAAATTATTTTCTGCTGAGTCTCCTGTCTTATCTACCGTGGATGTTCCTCTAGGAATAATTTATATAATAATATATTACGTTATGTAAAGATGTTAAATAATCTAAAAAAAAGACATATTAATTTTTGTAATTAATTCTGTAAAAATTTAAAATAATTTATAAACGATATATTAAATTTAAAATAGCAAAAAAGTGAAAGAATTAAACGAATGTTTTTATTCATAAATGTTGTCATTTATAAAAATAAATAAATTGTTAAAAAAAACATTTTATAGATTTACAATAACTACTCAAAATAAATTCCAAACAATTAAAAAAATATAATGTGCATATTAATAAATTTTATTGCACAGTAGTAATAATAATATATTTTATGCTATACACTTGTTTTAAAAAATAATTTTATTAAAAATAAAAATTAGAAATAGTGCATATTAATAAATTTTATTGCACAGTAGTAATAATAATATATTTTATGCTATACACTTTTTTTAAAAAATAATTTTATTGAAAATAAAAATTAGAAATAGTAATATTGCTGTATTTTATGGCATACAATATATTAACATTTAAATTTACAAAAAACACAGCAGCATCGAATCTATAATTTTTAAAACGTGTAAACATTTTAGTAAAATAGAGACAAAAAAAATGATCGTAGATAAATATGATTAATATTTAAAAAAAAACAAAAAGTTAATATGAATGAATTAAATATATATGATTAGGAAAACTAACTGTAATAGCGTTAGTATAATTTAAACAGCTTAAATATAAAAACTTTTATTGATTTAAATTTATCTCATTTAATAATTTATAAAATAAACTATAATAAAACCCTCATCATTTACAAATTTAGATAATATAAATAATTTCTGTCAAGATCTTTTATTTTAGAAACAAAATTATTTTCCGTTATTTTATCTTTTATTTTATGAATTTCTTTATCAACGATATGTATTAATGAGTTTATACTTTCGTAATAGTTGAATTCATTATTACGCTTTTCTTTAAATTTTTGTTTTAATTTAATTTGTATAGTTTTTTGCAATTCATTGTATTGTTTCAAACATAATAAAATTGTAATTCTATTTATTTTAAAATCAAAAAATATACTAAAATTATTTAAGTTTTCTTTATCATAAGTTGAATATAAAAGTAATATTACTAAATTTGGTTCGATAAGCCAATGGTTTTTGCCTTTTTTATGCATTAAGTCCTTATATTTCTGTTTTATATCATTTATATTATAATAGTAAATATTTTTTATTTCCTATTCTTATATAATATCTCAACAATTCTAGTTTTAAGCTCCATGAAATCATAAATTTTTTTAATGTATTTAACGTGTTCATTATTTATTAGATCCATAAAAAATTGAAAATATTCTACATAAATGCATTGTAAATCTCTAATTTTATAATCTAATTCTAAGAATCTCATTATTAAATTCGCATTAAATACATCACTAAACTTTACTTTTACGTAATTATTTAAGCCATTTTCATCTCTGTCATTTAAACTAAGTGGTTTAACGTTTATTGATTTTTTATAAATATTTATTTGTAAAAATAAAAAACCATTATATTTTTGATCAATAGAAAATATGTTTTTTACTACGCTTGAAACATCATGTTTAGCGTTATATGTTTTTGTTTCAAGATTAACATCTTTAATATCTGTAAAACACGTGGTACAAACTAAAATTATATAACTTTCAAATGTTGCTTTATGCTCAAATTTGAAATAATATATACATTTATTTTCCAAATTATCTGTTGTTTTTCACAGAATTGACAACCATATTTAATTTCATTGGGATAAGTTGGATCAAAACTCTTTTTATATTTAATCACTAAAATTTCTTCAAGTATTAATTGTTTTGCTTTTTAAGAATATTAAGTTCTATTTTATATTCGTTTACAAAACTTTGAAAAACAGTATCCATTGCAATTGCTATTCCAAAACACAAACTTAGAAG
>JBAMCP010002525.1:0-11902 GCA_037075105.1 Lissocephala sabroskyi | reverse complement strand
CTACGACGTCTCCTTCTCTATGTTACATACTTTTGCACAAACACATTATACCCTTGTACCTTAGGTACAGGGTATAAAAACAAATATCCGTTCGTCTTTCTACCCGCCTGTCTGTCCGTTTAGCGGTCCTTCTGTTTGTTTGTCCGTATTTCTATATATCCGTCCGTCTGTCTTCCTAACTGTCCGGGTGTCTCTCCGTTTGCCTGTCCGTCGGTCCGTCTTCATCTGTCTATCCGTTTGTTTGCAAGCCTGTCCATCTGTCTGTCCGTTTGTCTTTCCATCTGTCTCTTCATTTCTTCGTCTATCTCTTTGTCTGTCTGTCCGTATGATCTGAAAGACTATAACAGCTAGAGTAACCAAATTTGGGATTCAGATTCGTTATGTGTAATGTGTTTTTTCGATGCCACGCGCCCCTTCCGCCTCACGAGATGTAGACTTGGCAAACTCCGATGCTCATGCCAGGTTACAGTGGTTAAAGCTACATATATTCAAAAGTTGGTCAAATATATTTCTGGCTTAGAAGTTGGCCCAAAAGAATGAGTATAAGAAAATAATACAAAACTTCTTCAATCGGATAGTTAAAAGCCGACCCAAGGAACTGTATATAATCAAAATATACATAGTGTTAGATATCCGGCTTGGAGGACCAAAATGTTAGAGACGCGGATCGCTCCGAGACCAATGAATCCAATTTTTAGACTAAACTGTATTTATGTTCAAATGTTTCCTTTTTATACAATTTTTGTATATTTACTTAAGAGCTAAGATTTACAACTATGTTTGCGTGTACATTCTCATTAATTTGTATGATGTGCTTGTTTAGAACCTATTGATCAATGCTTCTGTAGACTCTAATCTGTAATCTGATGCAGTTGATATTTTGAAGACCTGCATACTGCTTGAAGTATTTTTGGGTTCTAAATAGTTTTAATTGTTTTCCTAATGGAAGTACACATTTGGTGTGAACTCTTGTCCCTGATAAGGGGTGTTTGATTTCTTCCTTTAAATGCGAACTATATGTATATATATAACATAATTTCGTGATCATGCTTGAACAATAGCTGACTCCTCTTTTTTTTTACTGTCTGCCTTACAAATCGAAAGACCACTGTGCTAAGGGCCAGACAACAGTCAATTTGACTTATTGGCTCGGATTGCGTTACATTCCTTTATCTGCACCCCACAGTTGGTTGTCCGCCTGCCACTTAAGTCGTTGTTTTTATCGAATCGGAATCTGTTGTGGGCGACAGCGGGCTGTCCTTTGGGGCCCGCCCAGGTATGTCCAGCCGGGTAAACCCTTTTCCAACCCGCACATAATTATTTCATTTTTTAATGAACTGCATATTTAAATCGCCAAGAATGGAAGGGACCATGAACAAACCGAATAAAAACTCTCTGAAATCTAAAATCGCAATCGGGTGTGACAGAGATTCGACTGATATGCAAGGACCAGCGCTCCCGAAATGGACATGGGCGTGTGTATGTAATAACCTTTGGCTCGGGCCGTAATTAGAATGCGACTAACGGGCTAATTTGGTTGGTTTTTTTTTGGGTATATGCAGGATAATTCAATTAAAATGCTATTGCTAGCTTTCTATACTGCTGGCATCCAATTGGTTTAGTTGGCTTGGTACAAAACGAAGCCACATATACCTCAGCAGGCTCAAGGAGTTTGTAACTAAATCGTTGCATTTATGCCCCTAGAAAAGCCTGAGATTTGGCTTTAAGAATTTTAAGGGGTAAATTGAAAAGTCCTTGGCCCCACTACCGACCAGCCCATTTACGGTCGTAAAAGTTGGGCTTTTAACCGCCTGTGGTGTCCAAATGCCAGAACGGGTTGCTGGAATTCAGGTCTTGTCCAGAAGCTTACAAATTCGATGCTGCACCTTGGCCTCCGGCAGTGGAGTTCGCTTCGTAATTAATTAAACGAGGTCTACCCTTGCGGCTCGCCTGTGCAGAGCCTGCATTTGGGACATCAAGGAATTAAATAAATATCACTTTTCACCTCATAAAGTCTTCTCGCCGTGAGTGGGGCTGCCAACCAACCAGGTGGCCATTAAGTTTAATCACGCTCCGTGTGTTTAAGAAACTTTTGCTACAAATGAAGTCCTATGTCCTGGCCTGAGCAAATCCAATAAGGGAGTGCGGCTTTTTCGCTGACAGGAAGTTCATTAGCAAAACTTTTCTGGCTTTTTGATAACGATGTGTGAACAGGCTGTCCCCTGAACTCAGACACGCACGCTGCTCCGCTATAGGGAGACTTGCTGGCTACTGGCTCTTTGCTAGTTGGCGCCTCTAAAGCCTGCCTCGTGAAATCGATTCCCGCTGCCCGGCTGCCATTTTGTTTGTGTTGCCGGACTTGCTGTTATTTTTCGTTATTGCGAGACGATAGCCACATTTTTTTTTTTGGAATTTAGAAAATTTCATTTCCCCCCCAAACAAAAGGCCGCAGGACGGCATGAGCAACAGTTTCGCTAACAAGTTCGAGGCTCTCTCTGGTTATTTCAATACCGGTACTTTCAGTGTGTCACGGAGGCCTTCATTTTCAACCGAGGCCGAGGCCGAGGGGTCGTATCGTTGGTGGCAAATGGAATGGCCCCAGGACGGTGTGCCGAAAAATCTACGCGGTGCATTTGAGCAATCGATTGGCAGATGCGGAGACAACCATTAACGGGAAATTAGGATCAGGTTTAATGTGTACGTAGATATCCCTAGTTGGGGCGAAAACAATTCCATCATGGCCTCATTAATGACGCTGACCCAGAAAAATGTCGACACGAGCTCACAAAAACAAATACAGGACGGCATCTGTGGCCACTGTGTTGCATTCAAATGTGATACTGGTGAATGTAATTTCACATGTTAGACATGAGAACGAGTGCAAATACAAAAAATTCCGTCCACCTACCATGGCAAATAGAAACATATTTTGAAGTTTTCGCCCCCACAGGAAAAAGTGTAATGCAAATATTTGCATTTCTACTGCTTTAAGGGGGCAGCTGGCATCACAGATGTCTTTTTATGTAAATTAATTTGAAATTAAATTTTATTTTTGTATTTTCATCCTCATCCGCTCGCCGCTTGGGACCCGCACAGAGGCGGATATCTAGTCCTATCCAATGGCAGCTATTACTTCACTCGCTCGAGGAATTCTTTAGATTTCATTGCGAATTTTGGAAATATGTTCAGCTTGAATTGCAAATTAAAATATCGTGCCTTGCTTTAAATGTGATCTTTTCGAGCTTATCAGTTTTCCACATAATTTGCAAAGTGAACTAAATATTTAAATGAATGCAAGATGGCAGTGAGAACGGCTTCGAATCAATTATATTTTTACAAACGTTAAAGCTTTCCTTTCTTGAGATCATAGTTAAATAGTTGGTTAACATTTTATGATTTCTTAAGCAAAGGCTCAAAGGCCCGCGTTATGCTCGCAGTTTGTGTAATTGTTTTGTGCTTCAACTTATGATTATTTTGGCCGGCCATTTAAATCAATGCGTTATTGAGATTTTTTTTTAACCATATTTTAAGTTACACTACACTCCGAACATATTTTTACTTAAGTTGAAAATCGCCTTCTTTTTCTTTTCTAGTCATATCAGATGTTTGGGTGTTCAGAGTGTGCAGAGTTCAGCATGTACACCAAAGTAAGTTTTTATTATTTTCGGCAAAATCACATGCGATTAGGAGCCACCCTGATTAGTTGTTACTCCAAAGGCTATAAATAAATCCTTTCCGCAAGCCTTGTTGTGACGCCGCTTAATGGGGGGCGCATAATTTCCGGCTGCAAGAAATCAATCTGGGTATGAAATGTCCTTGGTTGTGTTTATTGGCCTGTTTACTACTCCTGCGGTTTTAGATGCTTTTCAGGCCACTCAAGCGGATACCCACAGCCCGTAGAGCTGCAACAATAGGAGCACAAAAATCTAATTAAGTCATAGAGTTGTATGTTTTCTGCTGCTATAAAACAACAGAGGCCGCTGGGCCGCCAAGAAAAGTATAGACATCAACTACAAAGCCGCGCTCGGCCGGAAGCTGCATAGAACTTTTTAAAAATGGCGAAAGGCAGCGACCGCGACTGGAACCACAAACAGCCAGGCACAAGTCCGTTACCTTTGTCTGAGTTCTTGTACCCTTTACTCTCAGACAGGTTATATCTATTTTGTTAAGACTTTAACAACATAGACAACAGTGTGTGGCCAATTTTTAATAAAAATAAACTATAAAATGACGGATCCGATGTGGCATTGCCGGCGCAAATAGAAATAGGACTGGGTAGTAAATAGGGTATGTAGTCGCAGGTGTAGCGAAACGCGCTTTCAATTCTCTTTATTTGTGCGTTTAGGGTAGCCGGCGGCTTGAAACAAAGCGCGAAATGCCTGGCACCGCACGGGCTCGGCCCGGTGTTTTGTTTGGTCCTTCTTTATTGTGGGCGAGCTAATTAAAAAAATGTTGTAAAATGTAATAATTAAGTGAAATTTTGGCCCTGTTTGCTGGCGTGCTGCATAAATAATTTAACTTTTTTGCCTCCGCCGAATCTTTGTACTGTCGACCTGTTCGCCCAAATTGCGGGGCATTAAACACATTAAAGCCCAGTACCGTTTTTTTATTCGTGTCCAGCCAACCACGAGAGCCAACCTGGCCTGTTGACAAGTTCGGTCAGCCCAGGCTGCCCACCTGGCGGTCGTCGTTTTGGATGCGTAGCGTGAATTCACCTGGGCCTGCGTTTTCATCTTCATACTCCCACCACAGAACCGCCTCAGTGTAAATAACCTTGGCCCTTTGTTGGCTAGACTACCGAAAATGGCACAATTAGCCGCACAACTTGGCTAAAGATTAATGGGAGTTTTGGGTGAGTCGTTCCGACGTCGCAAATTTGGCAACTCCCTCACAAGCCGGGGCGCACTTTCGGGTCCCACTATGCCAATAAATGTTTTGTTGTATAAATAAAATAATAATAAATGATGTCGCCATGCGCCGGTCGTTGACTTGCCGTTGCTTCTCTGTCAAAAGAACGGTCCTCCAAAACTGCAAGTAATTATGCCCGGCATTTTTATGACAGTCCACCTGCCCCCACTCCCATTTACAGTCGTAAGGCTTTTAGAGGTTTGCTTTATGATGGCTTAGACCCGGATCTTTATATTGATTCATAACTGGGGCTATTCTGGAAAATTCGACTTCGAAAGCTTGCTCTTTTTTTCGGGTTCTTCGATTTAGTAGACCATATTCGTTTTTAGTACTAATCGAATGGTATTCTATTTCGCACAACTGTCGGTGCTGCACCTGATAGTCAGACTAATGGACACGATTTGGACGATTTCTCTTATCTTTCTAAGCAAATTGGAGGTAGCTTTGAGGGTCTTTGGTGATTTATTCCCTATATGCTATATATTCCCTATATGTCATACTTATGCACATAACTGTATAATATACTAAGATTCTTAATAGATAAGAAATGTCAGACGCCTATGAGAATTACTAGTGGAGCAAATGTCCACAATAAAAATCTGTTTCTAAAAGTTACAATTAGTCTTGATTCTGTCATAATCGAGCGCCTTCCAAAGACCCTCACGGGACTTCTAAGCTGCCCTTCTGTATTGAAGCCCATGTAAATAAACAAGGAATCTCGGGCTTGTAAATTATCTAACAAGATCAGATTATTTCCTCTCTTTCAAGGTACAATTTAGATTTGCGCTTCGTGAGAAGCCAGCCCGACTGTGATACACCCTGTACCTGGGGTTTGGAATCAAAACAATTTCACTATTTGGAAACAAATTAAATTCTTAAAATAGCTTCGGAGAGCGTCGTCAAGTATTTCTTTGACTCCCAGCCCATTCGAACGCTAATCTTTAAAAGCTAGCAAGTGATCGGGCCACGCTCACAATTTTCGGAATAACAACAAATTTCCGTCTCTTCCCATTCTCTGCCTCCCCCTTCCACTTTTATGTGTGCGCGACCGGCCGGCCACAGCCGAGGCAGTAGTTTTTATTTCCCCACCCCCTAAACTTTGACTTGAATTTATTCCGTTAATTAGGAACGATGATTTAAACAAGCTTGGTACCAAACGAAAGGTATTTGTATACTCCGCCGTTCTTCCATACAAACTTCTGCTCTATTTCCGAATTTTAGCTATTAAGCAAATTATTTGATTAGGGCGGAAAGGGGGCGTGACATCGGAAAAAAACGGTAAACTCGATCTGCCTGCAGATATAACGAGTCTAAATTCCAAGTTTGGTTGCTCTAGCTCTTATAGTCTCTTAGATCCTTTTGTTCATACGGACGGACGGACAGACAGACGGACAAGGCTAGATCGATTTCTCTAATCATTCTAAGCATATTGGGTGTAACATTGGGGGTTCTACGACGTCTCCTTCACCATATAACATACTTTCGCACAAACACATTATACTCTTGTACCTTAGGTACAGGGTATAACAAATCCAGTATTTAAGAATATTGATCTGATATGATGGGCCTGCGAGTTATTACTTAGTCCCTATTTAATATTTTTTGCGGGTAAGTTGTATTAAAACAATGAAAGTCACACTTACTGCAACTATTGCAGTTGTATTAATTATTTTAAATTTTTTTAATAACCGTTACGCTTACCGTTGTACATTGCACACATTTTAATTGAATTACATCAATTGAACAATTTATAGAAAGATTTAAGTTGTTTTAATAACTGATATGTTCAGCTTGTATTCCGGCCTTATGAAGTCGGCGGGAGTAACAAATTTTATTTGTCAGTCGTTGGCAACAACAACTCCAGGCAACTTGAGTCGGATTAGTTGGGTATTAACTTTGTGTTATACTAATTCGGAGCTGGCAAACGGAGGCAGCATGTTTCACGTTCAAAATGACATTTGCCTGGCTATCGGGCGGAAAGGAGGAAGGGCAGCTTAGCAGCCGGTACCCCCGAGGGGTTGGGGAGGATCTAAATCATCAACAACACGTGTTCGTGAGCGGCATGGCAGCCGAGCTAATTGGCTATCGTGCACTCCAGTTACAATAAATGTCAAAAGTAACGGCAACAGGCATTAAAGGGCTCCCTCCGTTGGCGGCAGAGCGCATTAAGGGTTCAACTTTAAATTGTTCCGAGCATAAATTTCAATTGGACGTACAGTTCGGCATATGGAGGTGGTAGGCCGGCGACGGCTCGCAAGCGTCTGCGCGTAATTTAATTTTTTAACCGGCCCGTATTAAGTCCTGAAAGGCTTTAATGGCTTTCAACTCGCTGACATTGGGAATAAAAATTTGCGTGCTTTGCTTTCAGCGTTTTCTTTTTAATTGCTATCACTTTAGCCGCGCGCACCTTTACGTTAGCAGGCTCTACTCGGGGCGGGGACATGGGCGTATACTAAAAAAAATATTGCCGTTGACATTTTGACAAATGAGTCTCCCGTCAGTTAATGAAACTAAGGCAGCGTCGACACCAAAGCGCACGGTCATATGGGTTTCCGAGCTGCCGGGCTGCCCGCTTATCCATCAAATGAGTGTCTGCTAGCTGCTTTCCGCTTGTGGCTGTCGGCTGTTATTTTTCAGTTAATAATTGAGATAATGCAGCATGTGTAAATTTTCACGAGCGCCGCGCAGCGACCCCCGCTGCAGCCCCAGGGCGAGTTGGGCTGCCCTCGAGTAGTCCCTCTTGGCGGCTGCTTTGAGCTCGCGTTCGCGTGAGCGCGCCCAGCCCAAAGCTTTTAGCAAAAATTATAACTAATGCGACTGATAAGCGCGCATAAAATATTTGCCACCATTAGCAGTGCATTTGCTGGCAGTAGATGGATGCGCTGACAATGAGTTCGCATAAATTTACGAGCGACGAACATTTCGAGGGCCTGCTGACCGCCATCCAGACCGCACCTGAGGTGCGTTATACGCACCCCCCTTTCAGTCGTTAACATTATACCCTACATCCCCTCCGAACAAAGACTATGCGGGTTTTTCCTAGGTGGCAGATGAATATAACACATACGAAGCCCCGCAGACCCCAAATGGTTAATATGTCCGATGAATCACTGGAAAACCATTGAGACTGTACTAAGTATTTTATTTCCTATTTTATTTTATTTTTTCGTTAAGAAACAAGTAATTATCGTTGATAAATCAAAAAAAAAAAAAAAAAACAAATCGAATTGGGTACAGAGTATTGGAGCTTCGATGCTCCGAAGCTAGCGCCGTGTAACTTGTTGTGCGCTCGCGTGCTTTAAATGTGTGCGGCTGAGGGGAAAAGTTGAGAGCGATTTGTGGGACTTCTTAATGACGTTGTCCCTTTCACAGTTTTTTTGCCTCGTATAGCGAGGGCTTCTCAACGACAACGCGAGGGTAATCGTGAGCCATCAGCTTGGAGTTCTTTATTCTGAATAGAAAGGCATTCAGCGGCCCTCGTTAGAGCTATTAATACCAGCCACTATTCTTGAAGGCAAATCCAATTTCATTATGCAAAATATGCGCGGCGAATTTAAATTAGATTTACCATGAACGTGGTCGAGCGGTCGGGCTTGCATCTTGGAATGCAATTGCCCCATTTGTGGCGGACCAAACGATGGCCGAGCGGGACGTATACGCAATTTCTCCCCCAACTGGCGAGTCTGAATCGACTACCCGTATGTTTGCGTTTTGCGAGCAGATTATAAAGCGAGTAGAGTGTGCAGCATGTGAGGATGGCGGGGCGGTAGCCGTTAATGTAATAAGCAGTTGACAAGCAATCAGCGACCATGTGATGGCAGCAAAAGGTGACGATGACGATGATGAGGATGATGCTGAAGAGGCGGACGGCCTCCCGGCCTGATTATGCTGATGGGTTGTATGTAATTTGAAATTATGCGTGGCAGCTTCATAATCAGCCACTGTTGCGTATACGTAATACAATCAAGAAGCTGCCACATTCGGTCCAATAGGCACATCGGGAGCCCTTGTCTTTGCGTATTGGGGTTTGTACACAGTTCGGTGGCTGATAACCCCACCGGCTATCTGGCCACCTGTTCGCTCTGTTGGGATACCACCGGACGGTGGGGGCGAAGTAAGGCCAGCCGATTGATATGCTCAAGTTTCGTTTTTCAATTATGAGCCCGCCGACGTGACTATCACGTTAATGTGTGAGTGAGTTCATTCCAGGGATTTTGAATTGGTTTCAGCATCTTGCTTACTGACTTAACCGTTCAGGTTCGGTCAAGAGTGGCTTTCATTTGCCCTCCCCCTCATCCCTGGCCCGACCCGGTGGGGGCGGCGAATATGTTTAAACCTTGCTGGCTGTGGACCACACTTGCTACCCGAAGAACTGAGGAAAACAAATCTAGAAATGTGGGTTAAAATAAAAATGTAAACAAAGGGTTTCGGGGCCCACATCGACATGGACTAACCGGTGGTCGCTGTGTCCGCTCCCATAGCCTCCTTGCCACCCATCAAACTTTGGGGTAAAATCAAAAAGGTAAGCAAAGTGTACAGGCCCACAGAGCACACGCACACCAAGCCACCTGACACAAGAGCAGTCAGCCAGCCAGGCGACCACGACCTTCCCTCGTCCCGCTAAGCCCAACATGGTTTGGGGTTTGGAGCGGGCGAGAGAAAGTCCCTTTCCATTGGATGGTGGATATAGGAAAAAGAGAGAATTTCCCCCACAATGTTCATCGTGTGGAACCCAAGGCAGCCGAATGGGGCCGATGAGAGTCGACGGCACTTCCGACCGGCAGCATGCGCGAAGTGTGGAAGCCAATTTGACTTTTAGTTAAGATGTGCATTCCAAGCGGTACGAACGTGTCTCGGGCGCGTGAGCAGGCAAGTGTCAGCGGCCAGTAGGAGACCATCACCTAGCCAGAATTAAGAATCCTACGTCAAACAGCAAGCAAGTAGTGGGTCATCGGGACGACCATGCCAGTTGCCCGCGGTTTTTGCGCCAATTTTTCCCGATCGACTGCGAAAGTAAAAGTGTGAAAATGAAAAGTTTACACCTCGTGATGCCAACCAACGGTGACCGACGCCCCCCAGCCGACGTTTGACAGGCGCAACACCGTGCCGACCGCGCGGTTCCCTTTCTTGTACATATATAAATATACTTTAACATGTGTTGATTGTTGGCCAGTTTTGTATTTAAGTTATCGATGCATTAAACTTGAAGGAATTCGAATCGCGAGCAGCACGAAGGGCTCTCCACGCACAAGTTCGGTGCAAAACGGGTAAAGAAACACAAAAATCCAAATCTAATTAAGTAAATAAAACTAAAGAGCTAGCAGACTACAATAAGCACCATTCAAATTATATAAATAGTACACCACACAAACATAACAACTAACGAGGTGGCAAGAATAGATCCGATCCAATCCGATCCGAATCGATCAAAAGCGAATCGTTCGGGAGCATCCGTTTGTGGTGGCAGCAACATGGGACCAATCGAATTGAAGTGAACGAGGAACGTCAATGCCACCATGGACTACGCCAAACTGGAGGCCGGCCTAAACACAGGCAACATCAGCACCGATGATTTTCTCGCAGTCTTCACCACAACCGCTCCGCCCACAGGCAGTGCGGGCAGAGCTGTCGTCTCAGAAAACGCCACTCTTAATCCGCCCTTGCTCACCGTGGATGGTCAGTTTCCGCTGCCCAATTTGCTAAACGTTCAGCCAACTTCGAGCAATCCAGCTGCTTCCTACATCAACGACACCTTCTACCTGCTGGGCAGCAATGGCAGCCTCTACAATGGGACGCTGCAGCTGGCGGGCAGCTTTTATAACCAGACGGCGGTCAATTTCAGCGGGGTCAGCGCGAATGTTAGCAACGGGACCGAGGTGCACTGGGATGGCCGCTATCCCAGTGGCTACACGCTGACCCACATTGTCATTGCATCGATCATAGTGACCGTGCTCATGATCATCATCGTAGTGGGCAATATGCTGGTCATCATAGCCATTGCCACGGAGAAATCGTTGAAGAACATTCAGAACTGGTTCATTGCTTCCCTGGCGGTGGCCGACTTCTTCCTGGGCCTCATCATCATGCCCTTCTCGCTGGCCAACGAGCTAATGGGCTACTGGATCTTTGGCAGCTGGTGGTGCGATATTCACTCGGCCATGGATGTGCTCCTCTGCACAGCGTCGATTATGAATCTCTGCCTCATCTCGCTAGATCGTTACTGGAGCATCACCAAGGCCGTTGACTATCTGAAGTCACGCACGCCGGCCCGTGCGGCTGTTATGATCACCGCCGTGTGGATTATGTCGGCTCTCATCTGCATTCCGCCTTTGTTGGGCTGGAAGGTGAAATCGCCGGAGGGACAGCTGCCCCGATGCGAGGTAAGTTCTGTCCACATTGCCAATTGAAACCAATTGCCAGTTATTATCGTCATCTCGTTGAATTGAATTTCAATTTTGGCCGATCGGCTTTTCTTTGAAAGACTCCCGTCCGACCTGGTTAAGGTTGGAACTATAAATAGATCTCCCGGTAACCCCCTGAGTGACCCCAATCAAATTAACCGATGCCGGGGGAAAATGCAATCACTGGAAATGCATAAGTACAAAAATGGCCACTCACCCGGTCTTTCACAAGCGGCAGCGCGCCTCCGGTTCGGCAATTGAATTGATTTTGAAATTCAAGCGAAGGCTGCTCCCTCACTGCACGATGGAGCACAAAATTTATTGCAATCGTGATAAGCACGCGGTGGACGGGAGTGGCAGAAGAAATGGAAAATGCAAATATCGCCTGTCTCCAGAATTTTGATTAATTTTAGTCTGCCGCCCACAGATAAAGAATTGAGGCGGCCCAGGCGTAACCGAAACCGCAACCACTTCGTTGAAAAAAATATAAAGGTTCACAAGGTCAACGCGATGGAGAGGGAGAAAAGAAGAAGGAAGGAGAAAAAAAAAAAAAAAAGAAAAAACAAAAAAAAAAAAAAAAAAAAAAAAAAAAA
>JBAMCP010002524.1:0-11918 GCA_037075105.1 Lissocephala sabroskyi | reverse complement strand
CTCTCTATACTACCCAAAAAAAAAACTGACCTCTGCGAAAATATTAAATGGAACTACTTGATATCTTTCCAAGGGAACTATAACCGGAAACAATTATTCCCTGAGACTACAAATAGCACACTCTCTATTACCGTCCCCCTCTCTGTATTTGGAGTTCTCTATACCCTTAAAAGAACCCTGATCTTCAGAGCCAGATATGCCCAACGGTTGTACGGTTCTTCAAACGCCGATAAGAATTCCCAGACACTGCCCACGTAACCCCCAAGGGGCTTAGATAAGCTTTGAAAGTTAAATAACAGTAAATTGTAATTGTTTGTGTCTCTAGATCAGAGCGTCCTGGTGATCGGCGCGGGGCCGAGTGGCATGGACATCGCCAACCACATCCGCCTGGCGGCGAGTCACGTCTTCCTGAGCCACCACCTGACCACCACCCCCAACACGGCCTTCATGGGGAACGTGACCCAAAAACCAGACGTGGAGCGGTTCACGAAAGACGGCGCCGTCTTCCAGGACGGCAGTTCGGAAAAATTCGACCACGTGCTCTTCTGCACCGGCTACAAGTACACGTACCCGTGCGTGAGCACCGATTCGGGGGTGCAGGTTATCGATAACTTCGTGCAGCCGCTGTGGAAACACTGCATCAACATAAACAACCCGACGATGGCGTTTATCGGGCTGCCATTCAACGTGATCCCCACGCAGATCTTTGACATGCAGGTGAGGTTCACTTTGAAGTATTACACGGCGGAGAAGGAGCTGCCCAGCCGGGAGCAGATGATCGCTGATCTCGAGAAGGAGACCGGCGAGCGCTGGAACTTCGGTATACGCAATAATAAAAAGGGCCATCAAATGGGAGAACGGCAGGTGAGAGAGTAAAATCCGTCTAATTTAAAGGTATTTGAATTGTTTGGTGATCTTGGCAGTTTGATTATTACGATGATCTGGTGAGCTTGACGGGCATTGAGAACATCAAGCCGGTGATCTTCAAGATGATGAAGGACTGCGGCAAGAAGTACATTTTCGAATTGGACACCTATCGCAATAATCGCTATAAGGTCATCGACGATGAAACTTTCGTCAAGACGAGTCCTTAATCTCAACTTATCTCTGTTGTCTTTAATCCTTAGCTGTACTTTTTTTTTTTATTCTGGTTCAATAATAACCTTTAGCGCTAAGCCAAATTTGAGGGAAGAAATTCGAAAAATTTCTAGAAGGCGGGAAAGCTTAAGTTTTTAGTTCACTCATTAAATTCCAAATTTGAAGGAATTAAATAATTGAATTGGGATCTGCGCTTGCTTTCTTCTGCCAGCTGAGCGATTAAGCGACTGAGCGACAATCCACTTATCAATTAGCTGAAAAGGGCTGTCAATTCTATTAATCGAGTTGGCAGGCCAATTAAGCGCATCGGATGGCCAGTTCATCGAAGTGGGGGCCCGGCTAATCGGTTGGGGCGAACGGCTAAGCAATTTCTGTGATCGATTTGTTGGTCGACTAATAAGGTGGCCACTGGCCAGTTAATCGAATTAAGTGACCGATTGATCAGCTTGGCTTGACGATTTAGCGATTCGTATGCTCGATTAATTCATTTGGCTGTCAGTTAATCGAGTTTGGTGGCCGACTAGTCAAATTGGGCAGACGATTAATGGAGATGCGAATTATAGGCCTTCTTTCAATGAGCCTGTTGCTGAAGGACTTGGAAATCCAGAAACCTGTGATAGTTGAACGCTCTGTTGATTTTATTAGCCTAAAAAATTCCAACACTCGCTGTGGTTAACTGTTTATTGGCGGCAGATTCATTGAGGCGATTCGGGCACAAAAAAGTACACACAGCTGGGGGAAGGGAGAAAGGAGGACAAAGGACAATTACAAACGGAAAAAAAGAAACGGACAGGCGGGGCCTCAGCCTACTGGCTGAGCTCGTACAGGATCTGGGCAAGAGTCCCGCTGGCCTCCACATTGCTCAGCGCCACGTTGGCCAAGTGCGGCTCATGGGCCTTCAGCATCCTCTTGGCCGTGGACGAGTAGCACACAAGATTCCTTAAAATCAAAGCCGTGGTCAGCCGCATACTCTTCGTGACGGGGCCCTCGTTCTCGTCCATCAGCTCCTTGGGATTGATAAAGTCCTCCGTGTGCTTCTTGATGGCCTGCATGGCCGAACGGCCTATACCGCCGGCCGCCGTCGCGCTCCCAACGCCAGCCGACGCCCCAGCCACCGGCGAGGCATTGCTGCTGGCCTCGGGATTCCTTACTATCGTCACCGTCGGCTGGCTGGGCGCCACATTGTGGATCCCAGTGGCTATGCGCCGCCTGGCGCTGGCCCTTAGACAGTCGATAAACAGATGCCTGTCCATCAGGTGGGTCATCAGCGAGAACCGCTTGCGCGGAATATTGTCGCACAGGCCCGGCCCGCTGCCCCACTGGCAGTAGATCTCCGCCCCGGGATCCAAATGGTCCGGGCAGTGGATGTTGTAGACATGAAGCTGCAGCTCGTTGAGGGATTTGAACTTCCTACGCTGGCAGTTCCGCCAGTCGCATATGAACAGCCAGTTCACGTCGATGGGCACAGCGGAGCCGCTGGCGGCAGCAGCGGCCTCGGGGGCTGGGCTGCCGCTGGTGGCAGGCTGGGGCGGTGGTGTGGAAGCAGCCGCGGGGCTCTCCACCGGCTTGGCCTCGGCCGGCTTGGCTGGCTCGGTCTTGTTGGCCGGCAGCAGCGGCCGCGGGCGCTTGACAGCCGCCGGCCCGGCTGCAGGTCCTGGCGAGGCCGCCGGCAAAGGTTTGGTGGGAGCCGGAACCACCGGCTTGCCCGGGGCCGCCACCACCAGCTCATTGGACACTACGGTGGCCGGCGGCGTGGCCGTGGCCGGCAAGCTGATCTTCTGCTGGATAATCGACGGATGATGCTGCTCCAGCACCGAACGGATGTGCTGCTGCTGCTGCTGCAAAGCCACGCCCACCCCCACCGCCGGCTGGGTGGTGATGATGGTCTGCGAGTTGAGTTGGCTCTGCTGGAGCGGCGCGGCCGGCGCCTGGGTGATCAGCGTCTCCTTGATCTCAATGGTGCGGCCGCCGCCCAGCAGCACCTGGCGCTTCTCACTCGGCCCCGAGATGATGTGCTGCTGGATAATCGACTGGTGCTGCTGTAGCTGGGGAATCGGCAAGGCCGTGGCCGTGACCGCAGCCTTGGCCAGGCGCTGCTGGCCGGCCGGCTGGGCAGCCGCCTGGGCCACTGGCGCGGGCTGGGGCTGCGGCTGGTGGAGCTTGATGGTGGCCGGGATTTGGTTGAGCTGCGAGAGCAGCGAGGGCGACATCTGCCCGGCGGCCACGGCAGGCGCTGGCCTCTGAGGATTAATGAAAATCTGCTGGGCCTGGGCCGGCGTGGGCGGGCGCGGCTGCTGGGTGGTGGTGGTCACCAACACCTGCTGGCCCTGGGCCGTGGTCATGAGCACCTTCTGGGTGCCTGGCACGCTGGCCGTGCTAATGCCGGCGGACGGCTGCTGCTGCAGGATAATGATGGTCTTGGGGCCGCCGGCCGGCTGCTGGGGCGCCTGGGTGACCAGCAGGGTTTGGGTGGGCGGCGTGGGCGGCGGCTGGGGCTGCGGCTGCTGGGCCACCAGGTACGTCTGGCCCTGCTGGTTGGTGGCCAAAACATACTGGGTGGGGGCCGGCGGGGCCGAGGAGTCCAGCGGCTTGGGCTGCAGGATCACCGGCATGGTGGTGGCCAATTTGAGTTGGGGCGGCCCGCTCGAGGCGGGGAAGACCAGCTGCCTCTGGGGGGCCGTGGAGTGGACCTTGGCGGGTATCAGCTGGAGCTGCTGGGCGGGTTGAGGGGCCGGCGCTTCCTGGCTGCTGGCCGTGGCTAGCGGCGGGACATCGTCCAGATCCTCGTCTTCTAGGATGGAGGCAGCCAAGTCGGCGTAGAGGTTGGCCGCATTCTTGGACGGGGTCACCTGGGTTTCCTCTTTGCCGCTGGGCGTGGAGTCCACGGCCAGACGCTTGGCCTCGCCCAGGGACTCGTCGATGGTGAGCTTGCGCTTGAGGAGCGCTCCAGAGGCTGGATTCGCGGCTATGATCACGGTGCGGCCGTCCTTGGTGACCACATTGGCCCCGCTGAGCGGGGCCAGCGGCGGGGGCGCCGAGTCGGTGATGATTTTCTTCTCCACCGCCAGCTGAGGATGCAGCGGCTTGATGGTCGTCTGGCCCACCTTGACCGGCGTGTGCTGCATCAGCGGGTTGTTCACAAAGGCGCTGATGGCCGTCGAGGTCACCTTGATGGGCTGGGCAGGCGGGGCCGCTGTGGTGGGCACCAGGCTGGGCGGCTGGGACACCAAAGCCTTCTGCTTCTGCTGGCGCTCGTTGACTTTGTTGGCCAGCAGGCTTTTGATTAGCGAGGAGCTGGGAGTGGGCGAAGGCGTCTCTGGTTCCGCCTCGCTTGCTTCCTTTTGGGTGGGGGCTTCTTTTTTCAGGACCGTGGAGAAGACCGCCGGGCTGGCCTTCTGCGGGATGGGCAGCGGCTGGGCGCGGGCCCGGATGCCCACGAAGTAGGCCCCGGGCAGCTCGATGCCGTCCAGCTGGCGCACAATGGTCGGGCCCACATTCCGGCCGAAGACCAGGCGCACGCAGTGCGGGAACTGCAGGCGGTTCACCACCGACTGCTGCCCGGCCTTCTGGCAGTGGGTGAGGTAGATGCGGTAGAGTTCCTGGTGCTCGATGTGGCAGTCGTTGCCGCCGGGCGAACGCTCGTAGGAGGCATTCAGCCAGCCCTTGGCGTACTGCTCGTCGTCCTCGGTGAAGCTGCTGGTGGTTGTGGTGGTGGTGGCAGCCGAGGCTGTGGTTATTGGAGGCGGGGCAGCCACCACCGCTGCTGCTGGTGGGACTGTGGGCGGCGGCGCTGTGATCACCGGCAGGCTGGGCACTGTGGACACCACGCCGGGCGGCAGTTGCACCTGCGGCAGGCTGGGCATGGGCAGGGGTATGGCCGGGGCCGGCAGGGGCTGCTCCAGGGGCACCACCACCGCCTGACTGGGCAGCGGTGGAGCCAACACGGCCGGCTTGGCTGGGGAGGCCTGGGCTGGGGCCAGGACCTGGGAACTTTGGGCCACCATGGGCAGCATGTTGCCTGGCACAATTTCCACCACCCGCATGAGTATGCAGCCGTCGCCGCCGTAGCTTTGGGCCTCGACGGTGAGGAAGTTGACCAGCTGCTCGATGATGCCGCGCACCTGGATGAGCATCGAGCAGGGCCGGGCGCCCAGCGAGGTGAGCGAGTAGAGCGCCTCGAGGGTGAAGATCACCAGCATGACGTCGGTGAGGGAGAGCATTAGGGCGGCCCGCTGGTAGAAGGAGAGGCCCAGGCAGCGGGTGAGGTGGGCGGCATTGCCTTCCTTGGCGCAGAGTTTATAAATGATTTCCAGGCAGCAGATGATGACGGCGCGGTCCGAGGACTCAACACCCTCGCTGAGAGTGGCCAACAGATTGCGGGAAAGCTCGTCGGTGGCTGGGTCCTGCAAATCAAAGTCCTTGGCCAGGTTGCCCGCGGTTTCCAGGGCCTGCACGTGGATGTTGTCTAAGGAGCAAAAAAGAGATGAAAATAACCTCGGATTCGGTTGGGAATCGACTTACTCCAGCGCACATTGGCGCCCATGACCAGGTAGCGCCAGAGGGTGCGGCTGGCGGCCAAGACGGGCAGGTTCTCCTCGTGGAAGCTGAGGCTGCGCACGATCTGGACGATTTGGAGGACCCGCTGGCCCATGTAGTCGCCAGTGCCAATGCTGCGGCGCAGATTCAGGAAGTCCAGCTCATCGCAGTCGGCAAAGAGCTCGTCCCTGGCCTCCTCCTCGTCCGGCTCGGTTTTCGGGATCAAGCCGCTGTCCAGCCAGGTCTGCTCGTCGGTGAAAAGCTCCAAGATCTGCGGCTTGTCGTAGAGCAGGTCCCGCCAGAAGCTGAGCTGCGACTGGCGCCGCACGCTGGTGTAGCCATGCTGGAAGACCTGGCGGATGGTGTAGTCGGCATAGACGCCCAAATGGGCTAGCAAAACGTCCAGCAGCTTGGGGCAGTCGGCCAGGCGCAGCGTGTGCTTCACCTCGTTGGTCATCAAGGCGCACACGTTGATGGCAAAGTCCTGCTCATTGGGCAGAGGAGAGAGCAGGGAGAGCAGCAACTTCTCATAGCTGTTGGGCTTGAGCAGATCGCTGGAGAGTTTGTATTGCCGGCGGCGCTCGGGATGTATTTGATGCTGGCGGTGGTTGTAGGCCATGGGCACGGCCGTGAGGGTGGAGTGATGGCCGCCGAACATGCTGCCCAGGCCGAGGCCGCCGCCGGCCAGGGCTCGGGCGCGGGAACGGCTGCCGCCAATGCCCAGCTCGGCGCTTTCGATGGCCTCCAAGGCCTCGAGCTTGTCGGGGTCTTCGCCGAGGAAGTTGAGCTTCTCGTATTTGTCCAGGTAGCGTCGGTAGATGTGCTTGATGGCTGCGGTGCCATTGACACAGCGCTCGCGTAGCGTCTCCAGCGAAGTGTAGACCTCGTCCCATTCGTCCCGCATGTTGACCTTGTTGAAGCCGCCGCGATCGGTGACCTCGTTGTAGAGCTTGTAGAGGTCCACCCGCTGGCCGCTGATCTTGGCCGCCTGGGTTAAAGGCGTGCTGGAAGAGATTTCGTTGGGTTAGTCTTGCAGTGGAGGTGGCGTGGGCTGGAGGACTCACCCGCGTCGTTCGTGAAATTGATGCAAGTCTCGCCAGAATTCCTCGGGGGCTTTGAGGGTTGTCATGTGCTTGCCGCCGGACTTCTCGGGAGTGCCGAGGAGCGGCTGGGAGGCCGGGGTGGGTTGCTGCTGGAGGCTGATTCTGGCGCGCAAAGGTGTCCCCAAGTCGTTGGGCTGATGCGGCAGCGGCGGCGGCTGCTGGCCGAAGCCGACACCCGGCGGCAAGGCTTGTAGGAGGACGCGCACATTGTCAATTGTATTCATTTTGAGTGGTTTGCCTATTCGCGGTCAGGCTTAATACATTTTTTAAACTTATAAGACACACGCACGCACTTAAATTAGTTATAAAAAAAAATTAACAACGCGAGACGCGCTTGTATGCAAATCGGGAACTGCCAACTCGGGCCGATCGCGTCCAGGGTTGCCAGCTAAAGCATCGGCAGAGCGTTGCCACCTGGCACTGACATTTTAAGCAATTTTTTTGTGCCATAAATTTTCAGGGATTTCTAATTCTAGGCAGCCATGGCATCGGACAACGACTTTAAAAAGCTTAAGCAGCTACGCATTAAAGTGGCCGGAGCCCCAAAGATCCCCCTAAACGGTACGAAAGTTGGAGTTGCTTGTTAATCGGCTGGTTAATTGTTGTTTGTCCCGCAGGATACGTGCGGTTCATGAATGACCGCAGGGAAGAACTGCGCCGGGAGCAGCCCACGCTCACAGCCCTGGAGCACACCAAGATGATTGGCCTGGAATGGCATCAACTGCCACAAGAGCGCAAAAACATCTACCTCGAGGCGGCGGCCCTAGACAAAAAGAAGTAGGTCTTGCCTCGAAGGGCTCTGAACCCAGCTAAATGTCCTTTTCGCCACAGGTACCAAGAGGAGTTCCAAAGGTACTGCGAGGAGAACCCCGAAGTCGTGGCCAGAGAGCTGGCCAAAACCAAAAAACCCAACCCAACCACAGCCAGCAACCCCGATGCTGCCACCAGCGCCACTCCCCCGGCCAAGAAACCAAAGGCAGTGGAACCAAAGCCACCAGCGCCCCCATTAGCCGATCCAGACGACATTCCCCTAGCCCAAGTCAAACGCACGCCCACCCCACCAGCACCAACGCCAGCGGCAGCCAATCCCCAGCCCCCGGCGCGCCCCCAACTAACCGGCGAAATTGCCATTTACACCAACGAGTTCCTCGAGCACAACCGCAACCAGGAGGTGGAGCTGCGCACCTTGCGCAAGACCAAGACCGACCTCGACCAGCAGATCGCCATTCTCGAGCAGCACGTGGTCAACACCCGCGCCGGCCATGCCAAGGTCAGCAGCGAAGTGGCCGAGCTCAAGGAAGAGAACCTCCGCCTAGAGGCCTACAACTTGGCCCTGCGCCAGAAGCTCGTCGAGGCCCTGGAAGGCATAGCCCTGCCCGAGCTGGAGCTGGTGACGCCCACGCTCCAGAACATCGAGACCTACATGCTCCACCTGTCCAGCCTGGCCAGCGGCCACCACCCCCAGCACAGCTCCGAGCTGCTGGCCAAGGCCAGCGAGGCTTTAAGGAAAGTGAACCCTTTGGATCTGCAGAAGTCCTAGTTTAGTTTAAGATCTTAAAATAAATCAGCTTTATTGCTAATTCGTCTGGTCGCCGATCCCAGAGCGGTCGGCGCGCAAGCGCTCCTCGTCGGAGTTCTCCTCCAGGCTGGTGAGGCTGCGCTGGGAGATGCTGCCGCTGCGGCTGGCGAAGCTGCTGCGGTGCAGGGCCACCGGGCGCGCCAGCATGCGGGCGGCGCGGTCGGTGGGCCGATTCCTGCCGCGCATCCACATCGACACAAGGACATAGAGGCCGGCCAGCAGGATCGGCAGCATCATCAGTGGATGGCAGGCCATGCGCATCAGCAGCAGGAAGCACTGCATCATGAATCCAATCAAAGCCTCTGCGGGGGCAAATATCAAACAGGATAATGTAGAGCAGGACGAAGGATTACCTTCAATATGCCAGACGGTGGTGACCGTTGTGTAGAGAACCTGGGAAATGGTATTGAGCACCGAGTAGAGCATCTCTGGTGATCCAAACTCGAATTTGGTTAGTGAAAATCTGAAGGGATTTTTTCGGAACCCAGAAAATCACAGGCCTACTTAAGGACGAAATAAGTCGGTTTGTTTTTGTTGTTTTATTTGATTAAACAAAGAAGTCGATCTCGTTTTGTTGTTGTAATTTTAAACTTAAGCGTTTTTCTTGGTTTCTTTTCATTTTCATTTTTGTTTGTGTGTTTTTTGTTTTTTAGGAACAGCGAAAAAAATTAAACAAAAAATAAATTAAGTTGGTTCGTTTCCAAATCAAAAATTAAGCCTACTTCAATAGCCGTAAAGATAGTTAACAAAAATAAGTTAATGAGATGATTTTTGTTTTGTTTTTTAATGAGAATAGATTTTCTCTTCTTTTTAAAAAATAAAGAAAATTAGGTTGGAAAAATAGTTGAGGAAATTGAAAATATCTTAAGCTTTTCACATTTTCCATCATTGAACATCACGAATAAGTCCGGGGATCTCTCACAGCGTTTTGGCAAAAAATAAAAATTACAAAACTTGAAATTTGTTTTTCTTCATTTTTTTGAGTTCTTTTTTTTTAGGAGGAGGAAACACACAAATTGCTTTTGTTTCAGTTTCTGCAGTTTGTTGTTGTTGTTTATAAATATTTAATAATGGTGTGTAATTCATTTGAGTTCCCAATGGCGAGGAATTCGGCAAGCGGGCGGCGAGACGGCCGCGCTCTCTTTGAAAATAAAAACGAAAAATTCCATAAATTCCAAATTCAGTTCAGGAAATTAAGGTGAAAAATCAAATAAAAAATTAAGAAATTCCTTCTGACCGCCTCGCCCACTCGCTGGTCGTTTTGAGACGGGAAAAATGAACTTATGCTCGACGGTGTGTGTGTGTGTGTGTGTGTGGTTGTGTGTGTGTGCCAGCGTCCTGGGCTCGCCTTGATTTACAAATCAAAATAATCTCAAACTTGTCGCCGCATCAGCGACGGGGCCAGCTGCTGGCGTCAGGCATCCACCATCATGTTGCCGGCCTTGGGCGTGTAGACGGTGGCGTTTGGGTCGAGCGTGGAAGAGCCGCCGCCGCCGCCACCGCCAGCGCCTCCGCCGCCCGGGCCGTTCACCACGGAGGCCACGTGCAGGGCAGCGGCCACGCTCACCGGCACCGAGACCATTTGCTGCTGGACTTGCTGCTGCTGGGAGACGGGCACCTGCTGCTGTTGCTGTTGTTGTTGCTGCTGCTGTTGGTAGTCCTGGGCAGCGGCATTGAGACTGCTGAGCATGGGGGAGACGGGACCGACGGGGCCGCCGGCCTGGAGCATGCTGCTGGGCGGGCCATGGGGCCCGGTGCTCAGGCAGAGGTTGTCGGGCATCACGGCCAAAAGTTGGGCAATCTTGGCTTTGAGATCGCTGACCTCATCCTCCTTGGACCGGCGATGACCTTAAGCACAAAAGGAAAATAAAATTGAGAGCCTTTTGGGGGCGACTGGGCGAACTCACTGTCAGATATTTCGAGTTTACGCTTGGCCGCGCCGAGAGCTGAGAATAAGTCCAGCTTAACTCTCGTCTCCGCCGAAAGGTTCTTCTCGAGCGTCGAGTTCTTGTCCTGCATGGTGACCAGCGCATTCATAAGGATCTCCATTTCGGGCTGCTTCTGGTTGGACTCGCGCTGGCGGGCCTCCAGCATGCAGCACTGAAAGTTCAATCGACTTTAGTCTCTGTTCATTTTGGCCAGGACTTAAACTCACCTCCTGCTCGAATTTGCGTGCCTGCTCGACGGCCTGCTGCTTGGCCTCGTCGCTCTGCTTGAGCTCGGCCCGCAGGCGCTTGAGTTCGTCGTCCATCTGCTGGCGCCGCTGCTTGCATTGGGCGCTGCACTCGGGCCGCGCGGCCTTCTCCTCGGCCGCCTTGCGGGCCTTCTTCTCGTTGGCCAGCTGCCCCTCCAGCCACTGCTTCTGGCGGCGCTCCTCGAGCAGCCGCCGCTCCAAAGTCTGCAGGGTCATCACATCCTCGTGGTGGCCGTTGTTCAGCTCCTTGATGCGCTTCTCCAACTCATCGCACTCCTTTTGTTTGGCCTGCAAACAGGATTTGGTGGTCAGATTCGCGTCCAGCTTCTGGCGCAGCTCGTTCTCGATTTGCTTCATGTGGCTGATCTCAGTGCGGTATTTCTTCACGTCCGCCTCGAGTTTCAGGCAAGTCTCGCAGATTTTCGTCACCATTTTCGTGGCGATTTGGCTGATCGAGGACGCGGCTGCTGTCGTGGAGCTGGCGGAAGTGCAACTCGAGCTGGCCGTGGAGGAGACCGAGCTGGCGTCATTGTTGTTGTTGTTGTTAGAGGAGGAGGATGAGGAAGAGCCGCCGGCATGGGCCGAGGCGTTGCTGTTGTCCTTGTGATGCTGCTGCTGCTGCTCCTTGTGATTGTCCTTGGCAGTCTGATCCTTCTTGTTGCGATTGCGACGGCCTGCCAACACAAACAAAATTTAGCTTTCAAATTTAAAAAGGATTTTTTCTTACTCACCCTTGGCCACCTTCTCGACCACCGGGGCCGGCGGCAGCGGCTCGGCCACAGCCTGGGAGCCTGTTTCCGTGTCGAACTGCAGGACATTGCCATTCGCATTGCCATGGCCATTCAAAGTGCTCGACTTTTTATCTGCAAACAGAAAACTTCTCAATTTCCCGGAATCTTGAGAGATTTTCTCCTGCTCACCGTGTCCTTTGTCCTTGGCTCCTTGCTGCTGCTGTGATTGTTGCTGTTGCTGATAGTCGCCCTTGCCACTATCCCAGTCTGACTTCTCCTTGCCCGCCGCCTCCACTTGCTGGTAGCTCGCGTTGTTGTTGTTGCTGTTGCCGGCCGCGTTGCTGTTGTTCTTGCCGCCGTGGCGTGCCCCGCCGCCGGTGTTGTGCTCGTTGTCGGCATCGTTCTTGTTGCGGTGCCGCTCCTTGTCCATGCTGCGCCGGTGGTTCCTCGAGCCACCGCCGCCGCCACCGCCACCCACATGGCCATTCGAAGTGGCTGAAAAGGGAGAAGAATTAAAATTAATAAAGCACTTTTCAAGGCGTCGAGGAAGCCCAACTCAAGTCCCTAACAGGAGGATTGGGTACTCTTTTTCTAAGCTTCAAAGAGAGACCTTTCAGCTTCAAAAAGGAACTCGAATAAGGCTCAAAGAACTGCCGATATCGGCGGACTATATAGCT
>JBAMCP010002523.1:0-11923 GCA_037075105.1 Lissocephala sabroskyi | reverse complement strand
GCCCATCGCCAGCAAATGGCCACTGGCCTCGGCGAACCACCCTCTCGCCCCCCCCCCCCCCCCACACACACACACACACACATAGGTATGGGTGGGCGTGTGTGGGTGTAACTGCATAATTCCTTTAACAAGACGCTGCCGAAAACAACTACTCAGCTTCGCAGTGCACAAGACGGCGGGCGTCCTCTCCTTCGGCTGGCGATTTTTCTTGATATTCCTTTGCCAGAGAAGGATGCGAGCGCGGGGGGTTGGGGGCGAGGTCGGCCCGCCATGGGCAACGAATTTAAGACATTATTACATTATAATCGCATAAAACAATCAATAAAATGTCAGAGCGCCGCCGAGCGGCAGCGCTGCCCCCGCCTGCCCAGCGTTTCTCCCTCGGCGACGCTGACGCGCGCGCGCGCACTTCCCAAAATATCCCAGTATTTTTTCAGCCGGCCACGCCCGCCGCACACACGCGCTCTCTCCCACACACACACGCACACACAGACGGCAAAGCGACGCTCTGCTTATCTCGCTTGCTCTTGTGGGTTTGAGGTTGGCTGGCGTTGGCCTGTTGCTGTCCTTGTTAGGCAGGTTGGGAGCGCTGGGGCGGCTGTGACGCGTTGGCAACAGCAAGAATTCACTTTAAATCAATTTTTTTGGCGTTTTTCATTTCATTTTCACTTGACCGAAGCCGACAGACCGAACGGCCGACCATCGCACTGTTGCGCTTGCAGTTTGGCGGGCGCGGGCGCCTCTTGCCCTCTCGCTCGCACGCGTCTTCCATACGCCAGCCCGGCCCCGGCCATGGGGCAGTTTGGCTGACTCGCTTCCTCTTCAACGAGCCAGAGAGGGGAGGGGGATGGGGAGTTGGCGCGCGCGCTCAACCAGAAAAATACCATTATTGTTATGGAGGCAGCATCGGCCAAGGCGACAGGACAATGAAAAGCAGGCAGCCTGGCGTGTCATTGAAGTCGTTGTGGCTGTGGTCCTTCGTGGGTTGTGTTGTCGTTAAGTGAAACCATTTTTCTTTTTATTACAACAACAGCAACGGCAACTGCGCTGCTGACGTCGCTGCCGAGTCTTCTTCTTTGTTGCCTGCCCCCCGTGGGGGGGTTGAGTTTTCTCGCTTTTGCGCACATAAATCGAACAGCAGCCCGCCGCCCGCGCCTGCTGCACGTTAATGATTTTCATTCCCCCTCCCCGAACCAACCACAAGTGTTGAAAATTATGTTGTTTATTTTTTGCCGCTGCAGGTGAGGAACTTGGGCCGCTGTAGCCGTCTCTGTTGTGCGGCCACAGCGACGCCACCACCAACCAGCGGCCCCGGCAAGTTGACAATTTTATTTTTATACCTTCATTTCCCCTCCCCCCCAACAGCACATCCTGTTAGCCACTTGGAGTCTTTTTGCGGATCATTTTAATTTTTCCCACTGCGCAGACGCGCCGTCTTTGCCGCGCAGGCGTGCGAGATCGAAAAATTTAGGCTTTATTGTTTTTGGGGAAATGGTAAATTGAACAAATTAATTGTGACTGCCTTCCGCATGTCCTTGTGTGCGGTGCGGCTGCCTCAGTCGCGTGGCGGACGGCGCAGAACCAAAGCCCGGCTCATAGTATTTTCATCGGGCAGCTCCTGAATCACCACTCGAATGGGATGATCATTGGGCAGTCCCAAGCGACGATTCCCATCCAGCGGAATCACATGGGCAAGCAGGCCCGTCACTCTGGTTGCTTGTGGTGGCTGCATGGTGCGCTCGCCAAACAGATCATGCGAGGGCTCCCGGGTGCCGCCCATGCGGACGTAGGCGCGCTCGAGGTCGCGGCGGACCCAGCCACATGGTTTCGGGGCGGTGACCATGTCGATTTGATGCACCGGCCTTTTTATGGGGGAAAATCTTGAAATAGAGTTTAATCTTGGGGAAAGACTTACCAAAGGAAAAAATCAATGGATTTTTTGGGTAAAGAAAAATCGAGAAATACGCTTTCCAAAACACCAAAACCAAAGAGTGGTGAGGAGCCGAACAAAAGGGGGCTTATTGTCTGAATTTTTAGTGGTTTGGGGATATGGAAAGTTTTCTATTTTTTGTGTTTATTTTTTTGTGGAAATGTCTGGGTTGAATTCTCTGTACGGTCTTGAAATCTGAATATTAATAAACGAACTCACGTTGCGAATTTGACAGGCCACCCAAAGGCAAAGGCTACTCAGCAAATAGCCAAAAATCGTCCTAGGGTTGCTTTTGGCCTCCCATCAATGCCGACCCTACAAAGTTATAGGACGCGCATAGTTTCTAGGTTCTTTAGGTTCCTAAGTCTCAAATTTCCCCATTGCCCGCCCTTGAGAAGCACCAAATAGAAAGCTCTTCAAGGCAAACCAAAATCAGCTTCCACAATCGATTTTCTCTTAGCCCTACAAGCATAGGGAAGAGCTGGGCCCGTCCTGTCCTCTCATTTACTCTCCGGCAGGGAGGATTGAAGAGACGCGAAGGCGGCAGCCAAATGAAAATCACTGGTGGCAGTTACGCTCATTAATTTATCCCAGACATAATGGTGCATTTTGTCTACCGAATGGCAAGAGGGGCAAGTGGAGGCGGTGGCAATGTCGATGGCAATGACGGTGACCGCGAAGGCGGTCGGGGGTGTGGCGAACAAGTTTTTGGGCGCCCCCCAGTGCGCAGTTTATTCAATTTACCAATAAAATTTCAATCGCATTGCTCTTTTTAATCAATTCGCTGCGACACACACAAACACACAAACACACACACACGCACACACATACAGATGAACCGTTGGCACTTTGGGGCATGCATAATTTTTGTTTATGTTTTTTGATAAATTTTTAATCAACAGCAAAAATTGAACGACCGGCCGGCCGGCCGGCCAGGCAACCGGTCGATGTTGCTGCCGTTTTTGTTGCTGTTGCTGTTGTTGTTGCTGGTGGCATTGTTGCCGCTGCTGCTTGTTGATTATGCGCGTAATTAAATTTTGGCAACATTTTGTGCCTTTGCCGCGGCCACGGCGGCGGCGATGGTGGCCCGCAGGGCGGCTGTTTTGCCAAACGAGTTTAATTTTTCGCTTTTTGTGTTTCCCTCAATTAGAAGCCGACAAGGAAAGGGACCCAAAAACAACACCACAAACAGGATATGCCGGCCAGCAGGCATTAGAGAAAGCAAGGGAATGGACAGCCAACGGGAGGAAATACCTTTCCAAGGAAAGTTCCTTGAGATTCCACAGTTTCCTAAACTAAATTCAACTTGCTTTCCAGACTCCCGCTGGCTTTCGGAGTCCTTCATCAGCTGGCAATGCCCTCGACTCCGTTTGACGGCTCACACCTCGGACAAGGACACGCCCTCGAGGTATCCTTAAATTCCGTTTAAGCCGCAAGGAATTTCCACTTGCCGGGGCGACCTGGAATGGGAAGAGTGCTCTACATTTGAGTGGGTTCAATTCCCTCCGGCTGGTCAAAATGTGAAACTCGCCACGCCCCCGCGGCCACCGCCCCCATAGAAACATTCGTCGGCCGTCGTCTGTTTTATTTTTTCCATTTTGGACATTGTCGACGACGGGAAATTAGTTGCCATTAGTCATTTTTATTGTTTTCGGTCGCGGCCCCGGCAACACCACCACCAACAACAAAGGCAGCCCAACGAGAAAGCAAAGCCCAAGAAGCCAACGCCTCCGGTTTGCAGTCAACGTCGCTGCCTCGGCCGCCGCTGCCGCCCCTCGCTCGGTCAGCGGGAGAAAATGAGAAAAACCCGAAAACCAAATTGGGCAACAAACCATTTGAAGTTGTTGTTGTTACAATTTTTTCCATTTGGCGGACATAACTGCCCCGGTCTGTCCAGCCGTCCAAGTGAAATGTCTTAATTATTTTGGCCCCCGCCGACCGACCGGCCGGCCGGCCAACAGCCCTACAATTTTCGTTTACGACATTTTAATTAAGTTTTTCTTTTTTCCTTTTCCCCCGCCTCTGTTACCCTCGGCTTGGCTTTTCTTTTTGGGTTCGTTTTGCTTTTCTTTCTCTTGCCGGTGCCGGGGCCGCTGCCGGTCCCGACGTGTGTGGAAATTGGGCAAATTAATAAGAACGCCAATGGCACGCCCCTCCTGCCGCTGCCGTGGCTGCAACGGCAGCCACCTTGCCACTGTTTTGTGGCAGCCACCGACCCGACCAACGGGCTCCGATCATCATCAAATGATGAATGAATTGAGTGATCTCGTTGGTCTGCCGGTCGAGGCTCATTAGCCCGGCGGGGGGAGCGGGAATCTTGGGCAAATGGAGCGGCGTTCGTTCTTCGAGTAAATTGGCTGTAATTTCTAGGCCCTTGGCCCGATTAATTATGAGGCTAACCCAAAAACAAAACCTCAAACGGGAATCCACGGCAACACTGGAAGCCCAACGAGTCCATCAATTTTAATGCTGAATTTCGGCCTTTCAACAGACCAAACGATTTTCACTGATTTCCACTGATTTTCATTAATTAAAAAAACCAAAAAGAAAAAAATATAGAAAAATAGAAATTGGGTAGCCGTCGAGCTTAGCTAATTGGTCAACCCCAAGACAAGTCGATTGAAATGATGATGATGAAGGCGGAGGAGCAGCGACAGGAAAACGAGGCTGACGTTTCGATCCCGAAATGTTAACAGGCCAAATGAGCTTTTGACGAGCTGGCCTAACGTGCCGCTCCCGCCCCCTCACCCCTCCCGCAATCAGGGAGAAATGATGATTATTTAAGTGGCCCTAAGTGGTCCTCTATTCGTTTGTCCACCCACCGCGACCCACTTCGATTTGCATAATTTAGATTCAAGTCTTGGCAAATGTTCACCAACCCTGCCAACCCTTTTTTTCTGTGTGTTGTTCTTGTTGTTGTTGTTGTCCGTGGTCCGCGGCCATAAATCCCAAGCAATTTCTGTGTAGTGATTCATTTGATATGTTTGGCTGGACGCCAGAAACGGGCGGGTAATGAATGGAAATTTCAGCCCACGCCCACACCCACGCCCACGGCCCTCTCGACAGTTGGCAGCTGTCTGGCAACCCTGCGAACCCCCGTTATTCTTAATCTCCTGCGTCCTTCGGCCAGCCAGCGAGCGGGGGCATTTTTTTTTTTTGGCTTTTTTTTTGGGTACTCGCGGGGCGCTAATAAAAATCAAAAGGCGTTTTGTTTTCTAAACTTAAATTGAAAACACTTTACCCGACCAGCAACAACACTTCCCCCTTCCCCCGCCGCTGCCTTCGCAAAAAAAAATATAAAAAAAAGGATAAACACCTCAATGGGGCGGATTTGCGGGCTTAAGCGACCCAACCGACCGGCCAACCAACCCCTGGCCTGACTTCCCCCCAACCCCCTCTGGTCGTCTGTCTGTGTTGTATTACCGTTACCGTTTAGTACAAAGATGGCGGCGGCAGATTAAAATTTCGACTCGAAAAAAAGGAAACACCAAAAAATTTGCCTTTGCCGAAGCCGAAACGGCCCGCCGGGCGGGGAGGGCGCAGGATTTGGGCGCTCCTTTGGCCATTTACAGTTTTGAGGCGCAATTTTTCTTAAATGCTATTACAGCTGCCACGCCCCCAATCTAGAAATAGAACTGCCCCCCACTTCTTGCTGGCAGAACGGAAAATTAGACGGCAGTGCTTTTTCTCACCTTTCTTTTTTGGTTTTTTGATTTAAGAGGTCGCAAAGGATCCGCTTGGAATTTAAAATCGCATTAGGACAATTAGGACAATGAAAAGATTGGATAGATTTCTGGAGAGCTTTGAGGAGCAATGCGATGAGAAAGAGAATTGCTATGGAGTCCTTTTGGTATAAAGAAAAGAAGACTGAGGTGGCTGAATCCTTAGAAAAGTCATATAGAAAGAAAGAGGCAGCTGAAGTTCCTTTACCCTAAAAATCAAACTATTTAAGAACCAAAAAGTAAAGGAATTTTTAAGATTCGTTCTATTCAAGAGACTACAAAGGACCCAACGCCTTACAGTCCCCTTACAAGGTAAATTTTGATTGAAGTCGTTATTTTAATTTAGAAGCAAAGTTTCAGAATCAAAACAATTATTCAAAAGATCTCTTAAGGCTGCCAAGAGACAGTGGATAAATTTAGCAATTAGATCTTTAATATTTCCTTAACTTTAAGTCCCTTCCATCCATTTTTAATTAGCTGTCGTTCTTTAAAATTTCGAAGGAACCTTAAAGATCTCTTTGATCTTCTGCTTCATGAGGATCCCTTGATTTCCCTATCATAATCGCTACAGCTTCCCTTGATATTAGCTTCCTTAATATCCTTTCTTTGCCTACTTAAATGAAGGAAAAACGAGAACTAAAAGAGAATAGAAAAAGCCTCAGCCATTTCGTGTTTCCTTATGAAAATCCCATAAAATAAACGCAAATCGCTTCATTGAGATGAACAAAATCGAACCATGACGAAACAATTGGAGCGGTCCAGACAGCCACCCCCACCACCAGCCTAGCTAGAAGTCTAGCCAGGACAGGCGCCACCCCTCCCATCGGTCGTTCCACAAGCCTCTCTATCGATGCCACTAGTCACGCCTCACATGGCTGGTTGCACAATCTGCGGCGACAAGTGTCAAAAAATCGTGGCAATTACAGCAACCAACCAACGGCAGCAACAACAACAACAAGGCAAGGGGGAGAAAAATGTCAAACCGGCAAAAACGTGGAAAATCCCGAAAAGAGAAAAAAAAAAATAGAAAGAATCCTGAAAGCCGCAAACACGTAGACTTGAGCGTTTTACCGCAAAACTGTCCTGCCAAACAACCCCCCCTGCCACCCCCCCACGGGCATACGAGACGATTGCCTTGGTATCTCTCCATGGACACCCCAACCGATGGGAGGGGGGAGCCAACGACATGAAAATTATGTAAAACTTAAGTAAAAGATGAGCTCGTCAAGAATTATGACACCCCAGGGACCACATTGCCGTCTATCGCTGTGTGTGTGCCAGGGACACCCCTCATGTCCTTTTGGTTGTTATTGTTGCTGTGATTGTGCTGCTCGTTCGACAGCAACATCCCCTCTGAATGCGCCCCCATGCAAACCAACAGCAACAACAAAAAATCCAAACCCAAAACGCCTGTAAAATCGGCAAGTCAATGAAAAACACACGAGAAGAAGAACGCTAAGCTCGGCACACCAAATATTAGATACCCTTTAGCTAACCTTTCTCTCTAAAGGATTGGATCCTTCTGCAGAAAAACGAGATGAACAGATGAGCGGATCTTTGCAGAACTATTCTTCTTTTTAACCAGATCAAGGCCATGGAAGCTTTATTAGTTCGGCAAGTGTTACGATCCTGAAAAATACCCTAAACTCATCTGGATCCTCTTGCAGATATCAAAGCCTTTACCTGGACAAACAGACGGATGAGCGGACGTTTGCAGAACTATTCTTCTCCTCATTCTGATCACAGCCATGGAAGCGTTGTTTCGCCTTAAATCGCCTGGATACCCTAAAATCGGTGTGAAGGGTAATTTTGCCAAAAAAGCAAATCAAATTGTGAGTCGAGAGTTTTGTTATTTTTTCCAGCGATTTTTTCACTCACAAAGTCTCCATTAAGGGAATTACCTATTAAGAAATACCGGAACAACTTTGTTTATTTAACTGCAAAGGGTATAAATTAAATTAGAAAGGTATAAAACCGATCATTTTTCTCCTACCCAAAAACCTCGCTCTAGACTAAATTTTTAGATACCCTCGTCTGTTTTTTGTCCTTCTCAAGTCTCTATAACTAAGGTACCTTAAGTGGACAGAAACTAACTTGTCTCTCCACCCGCAACTCGAAGCATTTAAGCGGCAGCTCCACTTTACCGACTTTTGCAGCCAGCGCCCAAATTTACCCCTGTCACCTCTGGCAGGCGCCTACCCTAAGCCACCCAAAGACCGTGAGAGGGAAGTGGGGGGGGGGGGGGGGGGCACCCTAGGCACTTGTTTACGCCCGTAAATGCCCCCTGTGCCTTTATCTTGAAACAGATTGGCCCACCCGACTTCCAGGGAGTCGGTCGGTCTATCGTAAAACTACCCAAGCTGCGGGGCTGCTCGTCGCCGTCTGTGTCCTTTCCTGTAGTCTCTGTGTCGTGTTTGGTCCTTTTGTGAAATTGTTGCGGTTTGCAATTTGCTACAAATGACACTCGTTTTCAGGACACCCCCAAAGCCCCCCGCCCGCCTGCGCCGAGCCGCTGCCAGCGTCGCCGTCGCCGTCGCCTTCTCCACATGCGTGCGTGCGTGGCCGCTGCGTGCGCTCCGCTGGTGTGGCTGCTGGCCGTGCGCATCAACCACCGAGCAGAGGCGGCCCCCACGCTGTACACGGGGAAATTCAAGTGGCTTTCCCGGCTGCCACCCCTGTGAACGGCGCTGCTGCCGCGCCGCCGCCGCCATCTTCCGGTTAGCACAGATTTGCCCACGACACTTTGGGGCTAATACAATTTATACACTTGGCCTGGCCGGGGCCAGCCGTCTGACCGTCTGTGTGTCCCACCAGCCCGCCTGGCTCGGCTGGGCTGGCTCGATTTTCAGTCAGTTTTACGGTTGGATCAATGTTTATGACCCCGTCGGCCCCACGCGCCGCTCTCCCTTTCCCTCCCGCTCTCGCATTTATCCTTGTTACGGCCCAAAACACACCGACCGCCCCCGCCGCCGCCCCGCTCGTCGTTCGTTCTAAGCCCCCCGCAAAACGCCTGAGGCCTTCGCCCGCCTGCCTGCCTGCCTGTCGTTTGTAAATTGGAAATTTTGTGAGTGGCTGTGGGTGTGGGTGATGGTGTGCGTGTGTGTGTATGAGATTTTCCGTGTTGTGTTTCTTTTTTTTAGCCTCCTTCATTGTAGTTCCATTTTTCTTGTATCCGCCGGTTCCGCTTGTTGGCCCATCGCCTGCCGTCGTCGTCCTCGGCGTCCTCGTCGCTGTCGCCGTCGTCATCGTCGCCGAATCTAATAAACCTTAAATGAAGGCAATATTGTGGGGTTGTTTTGGGTTAATATTGAAACGATAAAATTGAATTGAGCCGTATGCCGAGCCACCAGCAACAACAAAAACAACAACCGACAGCGACGACGACAACGACGACGCCGACGTGAAAAATCAGAGGGCGGTTGGCGGCGGCAACTTCGCCCCTGAAAAATCCTACACAGGGCAGGCACGATTTGTGTTTTGTTGTTGTTGTTGCAACTTCATTGTTGTTGCTGCTCCTTTACGTGAGTTGTAATGACACTTTTAGCCTGACTTTGAAGCCATTTTGCCGTGTCATGTGGGCGGTCGATTCACAGATTCTCTTCATCTCTTTCTCCCGCTCTGTCTTTTTCACTTTTTCTTTTCTTTCTTGGAATCTTAATCCATTATCGTTTTAAAGAATCCCTAACCAAGAAACCTTTAATTTCTTATAGACTGACGAAATTTCCTGATATTTTTATACTTTTGTTTTATATTTTTGGGTGTAAAAATCCAGCGATAAACTCCCAATTTGAGTGGGGAATTATTTTGTATATAAAATTTCCCGATTTATTGATTTTTTAAAGCCTTCTCTTCCCCAATTCTTTATGCCGTCTATATGGCGATATATTTATGGACAATTAAACGCTGTAAATTTCGATTTGATAGATTGATAAACAAAATTCCCTCTTAAAAAAATTGCTCAAGAGTCTTGACTTTTTTTTATTGATAACAAAAAAGTCTATAAAGGGAAAGGGGCTTGGGTTTATTAATTTTGAAGGACGCTGGCCGGGTTCTTGAGTCTGAGAAGGGAAGGGAGATATTTAAATCGAAAAGAAATATAAACATATATAAAAAGTTATATATGTAGATTCTTAAATCCCGTGTGAGAAACTGATTTAGACAGTTGAAAATTGCAGAAAACAATTCATGAGAATTTGTAAAGCCTTTTGGGACTTATTCTGGATCACTTGAGGCTTCTGGTTTATTCTTATTATGTGAATCTTATTTGGTAGCACTTACCTGAAGTTTTTATGTGGTTAATTATGCTTCTCATCTTTCTTGTGGTTGTTGCTTTGGTTTAGTTTCGTTTTATTGCAAATCGCGCGTTTGTCCGTTTAAATTCTTTGATTCTAATTGATGAAATATTTAACTCCTTGGCTGAAACGCACGCGATCACATACATAAATACGCAATGGCATCAATTCCCAATAAAAACACACAATGACTAACACTTTTCGATGGCGAAAAACTGCCGACAGCCTCCACCCACCGCGCTTATAAGTTCTCAAGTAACCTTCGCACAGCAAGTGCCCAGCCCTGGAAGAGCGAGGTGACAATTCGGCGGACTAACGGCGAATTCAGCGCTGCTGATCGCTGATCCCCGACTCTTGCGAGGGCAGCGTGACGATTATCGCAGTTCTTAGCTTAGCTGTTAAGCATTTGAATTAGTCATTGAGTAACCCGCGCACACAAAGTGCCCGGCTCTCTCCGAGAGCATAACTCTGGCGCCGCTACGCCGCAAGTCTGTAAACATTTATGTATTCTAAGTTTAGTTGTAATTGAAAATTAAGGGAGAGCACAAGCTGCGCTCCACGCAACTCCGGCAAGGCGGTAATCAATTTATTACTAATTACTTCTGAGCCTTCTACCGCCCGCCTGCGCTCTCCCAGGAAAAAGCTTTTTTTCTCACATAAAAGTTCAAAAGCTCCGATCGGTCGGGGTCCCTAAAATTGTATATAAGAACGGCAGGCGGAGGCCACCGGCAGCTGCCCACGATCGAAAATGGCAAGTCATATGGATTGATTCTTGGATATTTAAAGCATTTCGCAGTTGTCTATATAATCGCGAGTGTATTTGCTAATGTGTGAAGTATTAAATTAATTTAAATTAAATCATTTAAACGGGCAAACGAGCGACTTACAAACAAACAAAACTAAATAAAGACAACAACAACAGCAACACCAACAAAGATGAAGTACAACAAATTTGCAGGTAAGTGCCATCAATTATGTTTCTTAAAGTCCAGGGAAATATATTTCCATCATGTCCAGGGAAAATATTTAAAATTTAGCAACTTTTTAATGTCTTTTTACATAAATTCCCTGACCTTTGCTCTTTACATAATAAGCGTACAAATCCAATGGGGGGAACCAGAATTCCTGTCAAGGGTTTCAAGGAACTGAGTTGAAATTCGTCTCAATGTAGTCTTGAGCTCTTTTGGTCAACGTTCTTGTTGGCGAAGTTCGGCCTTTGCCAATTTCTGGCGGAGCCATAAAATGCCGACGGCAACTTCACCTGGTTTCGCTGGCCGGTCCGGTCTTGCGTCTCTGTCGCTCTTATGCTAGGGGTCGGGGGAGGGAGAGGGGGGCCGGCAGTTTAACAAGCGCGTTGCCGGCTCGCTGCCATTGCCGCGCGGTTGTTGTCGGTGCTACGTTTTTTTTTATTAATTGAAAAGTTAATTAAAGGTGATAAAAATTATACATGCCACCGATTTTCGCGCTGCAGGCGTTCGCCGCCGCCGCCGCCAACACCACCACCAACAACAAAGCAAAGCAAAGCGTTTCAATTACACAAACACACACACACGGCCCCAGCCCCAGCCCAGACAGACGGGCAGAGAGTCAGTCACCTGCTCTGTCGGGCATTTACAACAAGTTGCCATCCCCGTCGACGCGCCGTCTCGCTTCCACTCGACGGGGGCAGCGCAGTCGGCAGACATTGTGAATTTCAAACGGCAGAGCGAAATCAGAGCAGCCCCCCCAACCAGCAGGTGGGAGCGAGATGCAAGCAAAGCGCAAATGGTGAATTCGCCGAGAGAGGGGCGCCGGGGGGGACCATAAAGTTAATTAAATCCTCATGTATTCAATTAATTTAGAGAATTTCGAAGTTCGAGTTCGAAATTCGTGACAACTCTGATTTCAAAGGGGGCGGGGGTGGGGGGGACAGTTTAGTCACTTCGCCTGCAATTACTCAAATATGCGAGCGCAGATTTCGCTGGCCCCACCCCGCCCCC
>JBAMCP010002522.1:0-11925 GCA_037075105.1 Lissocephala sabroskyi | reverse complement strand
CGCACGAAAAATTGTTGGTACATACACACACTCTCTCAACCACACACGCACACCCACAAGCGCGTCATGCCACCACTGTCTCTGTCCCTGGCGGCGGTGGCGGCGGCGGCTACTTGTGTGCGTGTTCTGTGACGTCTGCTTGAGGGTGCAAACAATTTTTCCCCACAACTACAAACTTATCTGTTGCTAATTCTATTCAGAGCCAACCAAATAGTTATGGCCCCGAATCGGGCCATAACCGAGCACAAAACAAAAATGAAAAAAGCCGAAAACAATTGAGTTTTCATTCATAAATTAGTCGCCACGAACATCACCACCACCACCCCCCACCCAACTCCTTTCGCGCCTCTTTTAATATTTGTATGCCTACATTTGAAAAACTAAAGAAAAAAAATTGAATTTACCTTTTTTGAAAATGTGTGCAGTTTAATTTACTTGAGTTTTTTCATTGCAAATAGGCCAAAAAGTGTGTACTTGTCCCATGACCGAGGCGCGCGATGGCCAACAACTAAACTAAAATATAAAAAAAAACAAAAACAGTTAATTCTATGCAAGCAAAACGAAACAAAAACCAAAAAAAATCCAACCTTGCAATTGCAATTGTTGTGTGCACCTCAGAGCAGCCACCCAACGACCTGGGGCTTGAGATTGCGCGACGTCAGCCACGTCAACTGAGACACGACACTGAGACCCCGCCATGCCGCTGAGAACGGACAGTGAATTCAAAAACGGTGCCACAAACACACACGCGTGTCCGCCCCACCGGCGAGTGTGCGTTTCAAAGCCTCCCCCCTCCAGCCGCACGGACGGGGGTCTTGGTTAGCGGTAATTTCAATATTGACTTTTTTCCAAACCATTCTAATGCATATCTCTATGTGTACCACCCTAGCCACCGTGCCACCGTGCCACCGTGTTCTTTTGTTTCGCCTTAGCCTAAAATGCGTGCCCAAAGTGTGTGGTGGTTTATTTTTTTTTAGAGATTTGCGGTCGGTCGTAAGTTTACATTTTACAGCCCCCCAGCTCAGCTCAGCTCCGTGGAAGCAGGTTAAGTGTCTAAAAGGGTAAATGGGTTTCATTCCAAGTCCTTCTCAACGGCCGCCAGGTAAGTAGACTCTTTCAGGTCACACGCCACACCCCCAAACACTTTCAGAGGTTCCAATGAAAACTTCTTTTCAGCTAAACAAAACGGAGGGACTCTGTGGACTCTGGAAAATCGACAGCTCAGGGGAAAAAATGCTCTCTACTCGCACAGCCAACGGGGAAGGCAAAACCAATCACATCCGTCCGTCTGTTCCAAGCTTAGGCAGTTTAAAGACTCGGCAAGAAATCCCGAGATTTAGGAGACAGATAAATTTGTTTTAAGATCTTCAATTGTAAAGCGAATCTGTCTGCTCAGTCAGCTAAGAGACTCGGCTAGAAATCCTGAGACTTAGGAGACAGCTGAATTCGTTTGAGGATCTTCAATTGTTAAGCGCATCTCGAGGGATTCTTTCTGTCAGCAGAAGACGCTTAAGGCAAACACAACTGTCAGTCCTGCTCAGTTCCTTTAATCAGTTTCTAACCTAACCGTCTTTATAGAGGATATATAGGAATTTCTTCTACTTCCCAACCCAGACGATAGTTTCGACTTCAGTGAGTCGTTTCTATAACCAACTTCTTGAGTTTTTCGATAGGATTGGAGATAAGGAAGTTAGATCAGTTGGAAAGAATCACAAACTTAAGAAAATCCCAGCGAATCTCACTAGAAAAGACAGATTTATTGATCTCTGTTCTTCTTATCGTAAAGATGGATTGTATTTTATATCCTCAAAAGAATCCCAGTGGATCTCGCTAGAAAAGACAGATTTATTGATATCTGTTCTTCTTATCGTAATGATGGATGGTATTTCCTATCCTAAATCGCTAAGACGCTCTCAGTTTGCAGATATGAGCTTAAATTCCAAAGAAAGAGGCCAAGTCTAAACAGACAGTGAAAATAACAATTCCCATAAAAAGAACCCACTCCCAAGATCTCTTAAAGATCTTATATCTCTCTACACTTCCCCCAAATGGAGTCTAACCGGCTGAGTATTGAGCATTTTAGGCTTTGGTTACTCTCTGCTCTCCTTATCGTAATGAAGGATTGTATTTGATATCCTAAACCATAAAGAAGCCCTCAGTTTTTAGAGTTTAACTTAAATCCCAAAGAAAGAGCAGAAGTCTAAACTGACAGCGGAAATAGCAATTCCCATAAAGAGAACGCTCTCCCAAGATCAACTGAGGATCTTATATCTTCGGATCTCTCCGGCTGAGTATTGAGCATTTTAGGCTTTGGTAATTCAAAGACAAAAACGCGTGTGGTTTTTATGTGAACTATTTCCTAACTTTTATTTGATTTAGGAAATTGGAGCTTCGCGGAGCTGAGGAGCCCGGTCCCCGGGGGGGCCTATAGAGTAAAATGTAAAACGACTACGCAAAAAAGAAAAAACCTGCCGCAAAATTTCTCTCTCTCAGACTTAGGAAACCTTTCGCCCGCGGCTCTGGTCTCGGAGCGGACAGGTCGGCCGGCGCACACACACACACATTTTTGGACCCTTGCAATGGGAATGTCCACTCTTTTCTGTCCGCCCCGTAACCCAAGAATTTCGTCTCTCTGATTTCAGCGCCGAAGACGACGACCTCGACACGGACTCCCTGTACATTCAACCGCCGCAGGCCAGCACCCAGCGCGAGTCCAGCGGCTCGCGGCGCAAGGAGAAGAAACATTCCCGCGACCGCCGGCGCAAGGACCGCGAACGGGACCCGGAGCCAGTCCTGGGCGAGCACCGCGAACGCTACGAATACCGACGCGAGGAGCGCCTGGAAATGGAGCGTTACCACCACCACCACCGCAGCGAGCGGGGCGAGCGGGCCTACTCCAAGCACCACTTGTCCGGCTCGTACCACGCGTACCATCAGCACCACCACCCGCCGGCGGCGGCGGCTCCAGTCTATGCCCATGGCCATCATGGGCACCACCACCACCACGGCCAGGCGGCCTTGCATTTGAGCGGGGCGCGAGTGCCGCGGGGCGGTGAATACTACCAGGCCAGCGCCTACCACAGCAGCCGGAGTCTGGAGTATGTGAGTGGGGCCGCGGATGCCGAGAGTCTGGAGCAGGACTTGCGCTCGCGGCTGCTGAGCAAGCGGCACAAATACGTGAGCGACTACGAGACGGAGGAGGCCCAACAGCAGCATCGAGGCCGCAAGGAGCGGCTGCGCGAGGAGCGCCACAAGCATCGCCATGAGCGGGAACGCGAGCGCTCCCACCGCGGGGCCGGGGTCATTGAGGTGCTCGACAGCCCGGAGTACGGCGAGCAGGAGCAGCAGCGCCGCCACAAGCACCGCTCTGGCCGGGAGCGGCCTCAATTTGAGGTGGTGAGGCGCAAGACCCCCGAGGACCCGGAGCTGCTGGCCCGGCGGGACAAGCTGCTGGCAGCCGAGCGAGAGCGGCGTCAGCGCAAGGAGATTGCCCGTGAAGAGCTGGAGGCCCGCCGGGAGTTGCTGAGGGAACGCAACGATGCCTTGAGCCCCAGCGCTGTGGCAGCCAGCGTGACTGCCGGTTTGAATATTGTGAAGCGCAAGCAGAAGGCAGAGGACTTTGAACGGCCGGCCAAGCACAAAAAGCGCAGCAGGCGCAGTGAAAACGACCAGGAAGAGGAGGACAAAGAGGAGGAGGAGGAGAGCGACAGCAACGACAGCGAGTCGGGGGAGGAGGACAGCGACGAGGGCAGCGAGAGCGACACGGAGTCCGGCGAGAGCGACGACAGCTACGAGCACAAAACCAAACAAAAGAAGGACAAAGTCGGTCAATCAGTCCCGGCCGACGAGGATGATGACATGGATGTGCCGCTGCCTGACAGTCCTTTGTCAGTGGGCGAGCTGTCCAAGTCGCCCAAGCAGAGGAAGCCGCGCTCCCGTTCCCATTCCAACGAGGCCAGCAGCTCGAGCAGCCGCACCAGCCGCTCGCGCTCACCCAGCGCCTCGCGCAGTCGCTCCCGCTCGCCGGGCAGCAGCAGCGGCGAGGAGAGGAAATCCCCAGAGAGCAGCAGTCGCAGCGAAGAGCGCGGCATGTCCGAGGCCCTAGAAAAACCACCAGCTGTGGCAGCTCTTCCAGCAGCCGAAGAGAAGCCCGCGAAACCTTTGAAACCCGCGGAATCCCTGCCGCCCTGCGATGAGAAGGGCGTGCCCCTGCCCAACTACTTCCCGGGGGTCCAGGGCTGCCGGTCGGTGGAGGAGTTCCAGTGCCTCAACCGCATCGAGGAGGGCACCTATGGCGTCGTCTACCGCGCGAGGGACAAGCGCACTAATGAGATTGTGGCCCTGAAACGGCTGAAGATGGAGAAGGAGAAGGAAGGCTTCCCCATCACCTCCCTGCGCGAGATCAACACGCTGCTCAAGGGCCAGCATCCGAATATAGTGACCGTCCGGGAGATTGTCGTGGGCTCCAACATGGACAAGATTTTCATTGTCATGGATTATGTGGAGCACGATTTGAAGTCCTTGATGGAGACGATGAGGAACCGCAAGCAGAGCTTCTTTCCCGGGGAGGTCAAGTGCCTCACCCAGCAGCTGCTGCTGGCCGTGGCCCACCTGCATGACAATTGGATCCTGCACCGCGACTTGAAGACCTCCAACCTGCTGCTCTCGCACAAGGGCATCCTCAAGGTGGGCGACTTCGGGCTGGCCCGGGAGTACGGCTCGCCGCTCAAAAAATACACTTCGCTGGTGGTGACGCTTTGGTATCGGGCGCCGGAGTTGCTGCTCTGCTCGCCGGTCTACTCCACGCCGATTGACGTATGGTCCGTGGGCTGCATCTTTGCCGAGTTCCTGCAAATGAGTCCTTTGTTCCCAGGCAAGTCCGAGATCGACGAACTCAACAGGATTTTCAAGGTAGGCTGACTGAAGCTTGAGGTGATCCAAGAGATTTATAAGTTTGTTTTCAGGAACTGGGCACGCCGAACGAGAAGATCTGGCCGGGATATAAGGAGCTGCCTGCGGTCAAGAACATGCTCAGCCAGAACTCGCAGTTCACGGAGTATCCGGTGTCCCAGCTGCGCAAGCGTTTCCAGGATAAGACCTCGGACACGGGGCTGCAGCTGCTGCAGGGCCTGCTGACCTACGACCCCAAGCAAAGACTGAGCGCCGACCAAGCGCTGAAGCATCCGTACTTCAAGGAGCTGCCGCTGGCCATAGATCCCTCGATGTTCCCCACCTGGCCGGCCAAAAGCGAGCTCGGCGCGGCCCGCAAAACGCAGGCCTCCTCGCCCAAACCTCCGTCCGGCGGCTCCCAGTTCAAGCAGCTCGGCCGTGAGGACGCTCTGCTCTCTGCTGGCGGCGGCGGCGGCAAGCTCTCCTCGGGCATCATCACCGGCAACAAGAAGGGCAGCATTTCCTCGGCCAGCACCGGCTTCGTGCTGAATGCCGGGCTCACCCAGCGCCAGCTGGCCATGGGCCCGGGCTTCAGCCTCAAGTTCTGAGGGACACACACACCAACGCGATCCTAATTGTGTATAGTTCGACGCTAAGTTAAAGTTTCGCTTTTAATTTAACTGTATGTAATCTACGTGTAAAAAACTGTTCCAAATCATTTTAAGAGCCACACGAATTCGCTTTCCTAACCTAAACTCCCTCCACCTCACGTGGACCACAGATAGAAGTAAGTGCCTTGCCACTGGGGCACATAATCCCGCAGCGGCCCGGCCACCAGCTTGGCTATGGGCACATTCTCGGCCACAAATCCGAGGACTCGATCAATGCGGGACTTTGTGTAGCGATCGTAGAAGGGAGTCCTCATGAGGAAGTAAAGCAAGTTGATGCAGCGCCTGGAGAGCTCGAGCTTCTGCTGCTGGGTCATGAGGTGGCGCTGCTGGCGGTACATGTGGATGCTCCAGAGGTCAATGCTGAGGGCCACCAGGTACTGCTTCCAGCTGCGCCGGCCGAAGAGCCCCAGCGAGGCCAGGTGGATCAAGGGCTTGGCTATGTACAGGTACTCGGCGTAGAGCAGTTGCTTGGGGAATTGCGTTTTGCTGGCCTCGGCGCTGTCGACGTGCAGCTTGAAGTCGCGGTACTGCATGGGCGGGGCGCCCTCGACCTTGCGTATGAGGCGGCCAGAGCGTTTCAGCTGGAAGGTAATGGAATGTTCGGCTTGGGGCGTGGCAAGGCCATTGCCTTGCGTCTCTGGCTGGTTGGTGGCCGTTTGGCTAGGACGCCGCTTGCTGAGGGCGCGCCGGTTGAGCGAGGGAATCGGCGGCGAGGTCACAATCTCCGCGGTCGAGTGGCGCAGGAGGAACAAACGCCCAGCGGCTTTGAACACCTGTATAATTCCAATGACCAGCCACTTGCCGGTCTGGCCGAATACTCGCCGCGCTGATATCTCGATAAAGACCTCGCTGTACTCGAGGGTGGTCAGGGCGACCTTTAGACGGTAGCACAGGCCCGATTGCTGGCGGATTACGGAATTGTCGCCGGCGGATCGGGCCGAGTCGATAATGCGGTCGTTGTAGAAGACCAGCATGTTGGAAAGGGTGTAGACGAGCTCGGAGAGCACATTGGAGTCGGAGATGCGGCCTGGGAGATTTGAGAAGGATGATGATGCTGGCAGGGAATAAAAGCGCGGAGTATCTGACCTGCTATGAAGTAGGAGACCCATTTGGCCGTCGTCTCGAAGTCGCCCACCACGTCGGGGTTGAGGGCCACCCATTTCTCGTAGGACTTTACCAAGTGCTTCAACTTATCCATGGCCGTGCTAAATCGTTTATAATTCGCGCAACGCAAATTGCTGGACGGTGCGCGAAAGTCGTACCAGGGCTGGCTAAAGCAGAGTTGCCACCTGGTTGAAAACACGCTTGGCAGGCGAGTCTGCTGCGAATTCGCCGCAGCCGGCAAAGATTAGTCGATCTAATCTTTAATCTGATATTCAAAGTATATTATAAAGCCATTCCGTGTATAATCTAAAAATAACAATGCAATTTGGTTTTCAGGCTTTGAAGTTGTTCTTCTCCTTGCGCAAGTTCTCCATGGTGATAATCGGGTTCGACTGCCCGCCGGCATGTTTCTGCACGGTCTCCTCGTGCACGCGCATGAAGGGATTCCAGGACTTCTCCTCGCCAATGGTCGAAGGCACTGTGGGGTCCTGAGAGGCCCGTCGCAGCTTGGCCCACTCAATCCTCTTGGTGATCGACTCGTTCTGCGGCTCCACATGACGCGCGTAGCTCATGTTCTGCAAAGTGTACTCATGGCCGCAAAAAACTTTAGTCTCATTCGGCAGAGCTGAGAGTTTGGTGCACAAGGCCTCGTACATTTCCTCGGGGGTGCCCTCGAAGAAGCGGCCGCAGCCGCCCTGGAAGAGAGTGTCGCCGGTGAAGACGGCCCCGATGGCCTGTTCGTCCTCGGAGGTGACGTGGTAGCAGATGTGCCCGGTGGTGTGGCAAGGAGTGGCCAAGCAGCGGACATTCAAATTGCCGATCTTGAATGTGTCGTCTTGGGAGACCTTGCGGTTTAGGGCGCCGATGCGATCATCGCCGCCGTAGACCTCAAGCTCGGTTTCCCATTTCTTCACCAGCTTTTCATTGCCACCCGCATGATCCCAGTGGTGGTGGGTGGTCAGGACCTTATTGAGGGTCACCTGCTCCTCTTGCACTGTCTTGATCACCAGATCCGGGTCGACTGGGTCGACCACTGCGGCCTGCTTGGTCTTGTCATCGATTATCAAGTACATGTAGTTGTCCTGCAGGGCAGGCAGGATTTTCACATGCATGCCCGTGAGGGTGACATCCTCCAAAGTGCTGTGCATGCCGTGCAAGCCCACAGTTCTGAGTTTCTGAACTGTAAGATACGAAAAAGTTGGCGGTCATCGCAATGCAAATGGCGGACCGCAAGCAGCTCAACACATATAACAAAAATATGCACAAAATAACAGAGATAGATAAGATTACACAAGAGATTAGAGTTGACGAGATGGACATTGTGAGACCTCCACCGCCTTTTTTCGCCAGCACCGAACGCAACACTCAAATGGCGTGCCCAGGATTTGGGCACGGAACCGAACGAACCTCGGAAGTAAGCAGCGGTTAAATTTTGTTCTAGGCTATGGGACAAGCTCCTCCAAATTGAATGCATTTGGAAATGGTATTGGGTTAAAATGATTGTGAATAAAAAAATATAATGTGCGCTTTCTACGAAATGAAGCTACAAATTAGGAGATTTTAATCTTTTTTTGATATTTACGAGACGAGAAGTTGAAATGGCGACTGCGAAAACGAAAGCTTCCAATCAGTGTTGAAAATTATCGCAATATTCGATAAACTCTTCCAGCACTGACAGCTTACAACACTGTTGAGTACTGACCAGCTGCTTTGCAGGGTTGCATTTTCTAGGGCGGTAAATTTGAATTCATCGAAGCTAAGAAGTTATTTTTTGCAAAACTCAAAAGTAACTTAATAAAATTGGCGAATGTATAGCTTTGGCCACAGAGCCTTCGGTAATAAAGTTGGTAGCCCGTAAACCCACATTACTCACTATTTTTCTTGAAATTCCCCCCACCAGGACAAATGGTTAGCAAAATTGTAAGATTTGGAATTTTTCTTTGAATTTCGAAGAATTCAAGTTTCTACCTTTGAATTTACGTTACTACTGATTTAGTTCTCGATTCGTATAGAGGAAAATATATTAATTTGAATACGATATGTCCGACACCACCGAAAATAGTTCATCCAACTCGCATTCGCAGCTCATCGAGGTGCACCACGTGGGAGTCACAGCCAAATTGCAGTCCCCCCTAAAGAAACTTATACCCAACCTAAGCTCCTCCATCGACTCGGACCTCTTCCACCAGGCCAAGTCCATGTACAACACCTTCAACAACGAGGCCCAAGGCGACTCCACGGAGACCACAGACCAACTGGGCTCCTCCCACTCCCGCGTCTTGTACGAAATGCGGGCCGATCCCGAGAAGAACCTCATGGCCACCACCAAGCAGAAGCCCCACCGCATTGAGTTCCAGCGCTACAACAAAAAGAAACCCAGCCGCCTCAGTCTACCGCCCCGCAAACACGTCAGCAAAACCAAAGTCAAGAAATCCCTCAGGGACCAGCCCGGGGGCTTCTTCCACCGACTCTGGCGCCAGCTGGACGACACCTGCAAGTGCCAGCAATCCCAGTGCCCGCACAGCATCATCGACGATCTCCCCGAGCCGCACTGGAACTGCAAGGCGGCCGCCCACGGCACCAGCATCGGCGTATATCCTTTCGACCACGGCTGCGCCGAGTATTTAAGGACCACGGACACTCATCCCAAAATCAACTCGATCCTGCTGGCGGACCGGGCCACCACCTACGCCACCCACTTCTGGGCCGAGTTCTTCGGCCTGCTCCACATTGTCGTGGCCTTTGTGGTGACCTTTATCCTTCAGTCCTATCGGTTCGTTTTGTACTCCTTGGTCAACACTCTGATTGTGGGACTGCTGCACATGACCTCCGATTACCTGGTGAAGCCAACGCTGGCTGTGATTTTCAATGGCTACCTCCAGCCTCCAATGATCTTCTTGTATAATGTCCTGAGCTCTATTAGGGACATCCTGAAGCCAGTGGCCGATGCGGCCAACAACCTGATGAGGCCCGTGGCCACCGTCGGCCACAGCATTCGCCTGGTCAACGTGAACTACAAGAATGTGCGGCGCCTGGCCAAAGATGTTTGAGTTTGTTTTGTTTGTGATCCTTTAAATCCTTATGGTTGTTTCAATTCCCAGTTGTTTCATTCCCCATTTAGAGGAGGAGCCTGGCCAACCCCCAGTCTGACAGCCTGCCAGCCCGACTTGCAGGACTCAACCCGTCTCGGATTTCACTGTTGCTTTGCTCGTCGTCCTGTTGCCGTGACAACCTGGACGCGGCGCTGGTTTTAGGGGTGTGTCCCGTTGCGTAGCAGGGAGTGGGCTCAATTACTTTGAATGAAACATTTACTATGATTTATTTGGCCCGGCCTTGCTCATTTGGGGAGCGCTCTCAGTTTTTAAATTCGACTAATTAAATCCCCTGAGGTTTTCGCCCACAGTCATGGTCAATAATTTACAATTTTGTCTGGCAAATAATTAACACTTTCGATCGAGAGGCAAGCGGAGAATTTGTTTATCGTTTAGCCTGAAATCAGTGGAGATTTCGAGGAATTTGTTCGTGGCGAATTCGACGCCAAATCAATGCAAATGATCTTTGGCGATTTCTATCGCCGGGGATTAGCCGGGAAAACCTTGAAAACTGTTTACTCGGAAACCCCTTGCAACTTCCAGCCATAAACAAAACCCCAGCCAATTACCATACCCGGCGACAGTAGTCCGATTTCCTTGCTAGAATATCAAATAAAGGTAAAACACCGAACGAGCTATGCTCTTTACCTCGAGGGCAGTTGAAGGGTAGGCGATCCATCACCAAAATTAAAAAGGTTTAAAGTCCTTAACTTTTGACACTCCACAGTTGATATAATATAAATCTAGTAAAAAGGGAACATTTCTAGATATATAAATTTATACTTTACAAGATCTTTTAGAGAGTTTATTTTCAAAGATTGGAAGGGCAACTTTTTAATAAAGAACTTCAACCTTCCGCCGATTCTAACCGACTTTCAGAAATCAAGTATTTATGAGAGAGTCTTTAAACTGATTTAAAAATACTGATCCCCTAATATTGTAAATAAGGAGAATCATATTAACTTTTACGGACAATATCTGAGGCTTTTCAAAGAGATCTTATAATACCACCTCAGATCGCAGGTTAAGAGACCGAATCGAATAGTTAATGAGAGTCTTCCTACTGATTTAATAATACTGAGGTCCTTATTTTATATTATACCATATCATATGAACATATACGAATAATAATTGAGACTTTTTAAAGAGATCTTATAACACGGTTAGGAGATCGAATCGAACAGTATATTGTTAATAAGGTTCTTTCAACGGATTTGATAAACTGAGATCCTAATTATAATATCATATTAATATATACGGACTATAATTGAGACTTTTTAAAAAGATCTTATAATACCACCCAAGATAGCAGGTTAAGAGACCGAATCCAACCCCAAAACCAATAAGATTAAACTTCCAAGACCCTCTAGATGCCTCTAAGCTCCTTCCACCTACCGATAAAGTCGTACAACATCCGTGAGATCCCTAAAAAACAAAACTAACTTTCCCCCTCCCATCAAGAAAAGCCTCACAGTTTATAGACAAGAATTAGACATATTCCCCGATCCGAGAGTGACTGGAAATCGTAGGATGCGTCGCGGGGTAAACGGACACCCTTCCGTCCTCCAATGACAGAGCTTTGTTATTGAGAAAAATTGGATTGCGGGTCGGTTTACGCCGCCCTTTCGGCTGGACGATTGCGGGCGCCCGTCTCCCACCCTCAGGAAGCCCAATTAGCTGTAAAAATCAGTTTTTCTTGGCATATGTTTTTCGGGCTATTAATGGATGAAAGTTCGTGGAGAGCGGGGGAAAAACCCATTGATTGATTGGCGCGACTAACGAGGAATTTCGGTGCTCAAATTCCCATATCGCGGACCTGGGATTCCAGGCCAGTCAGCGCTGCTCGATTGACGACAATAAGGTGCTAAGATTGTTTTGTGGTCGCATCCCTCCCTCCAAACACAACAGACAGGACCTCGAGTCTGGGCCTTTATTGAGTGATGATTGTAATCCGCCAAGGGCAGACAATAAGTCTTTGAGATCAGACTGTCTGTTTGGCTTTATGAATGGGCGACAGGCAGACGCAGAAATTGTTCACTTTTGCGAAACATTTGTTGAGAATTTCGGGATTAGAGTTGTTAAGCTGTTTGGTGGGCCTGTCGAAAGGACCCTGCACTCTGCTCTACTTTCGATTGGCCAGGATTCGAGTGTCGCAGCCGGGATTACAC
>JBAMCP010002521.1:0-10709 GCA_037075105.1 Lissocephala sabroskyi | reverse complement strand
CCCCCCTCCCCTACCTAAACCCCCTTTTTTTCTTTCTTTTTTTCTCTTTTTTTTCCTGCTTTTTTTTTTTGCCAATAAAAATTCTGAATGCGACTCGCATTTTTCTGCGTATGCGGAAGTCGAAGCGCAAAAATTCTCGCCACAATGGCCACGCGCGCAAGAATCGACGCCAACCCAACCCCCTCACCCCCTGACCTCTAACCCCAACCAGCGCCATGTTTTTTTTTTTGCTTTGCTCTTTACACAATTTTCTAGACTTGAGAATTTTAAATACCGTCTTTGATTCTTTTTTTCGAGTGTTCCTTCCAAGTTCTTCTATAGTTCGGTTTAGATTCCTTAACTTCTTAAAAGAGCCTTATTTGTTCGATTTGTGGGAAATTTCCACCTTTCCCATATTCCTGGGCTTTATAGGGAACTTACCAGAACTCTTTAGCCTTTGAGGACAACAGGATATAAAATTGTGTCCATTTTTTTTTTGTTCCCCTGGTTGCCTTTTTTTTATGAGCTTTTGGGGTATAATAATTCCCCCCCCCCACACTCCACTCTCCTTCGAGTAGTTGGTCCCCAGCGACTCAAGGGAAGTATCATAAGGGGACCCCCAACCCCTCCCCCACCACTAACTTCTTAAATTAGTCATAAAAAAAAGAACAAAACGGGGAAGAAAGCAACCCGCGATTACCGGCGACCCCCCCCCCCCCCCCCATCCCATGCAGTGGCACGTGCGGCACCTGCGTGACACACACACACACACGCACACCACTGCACCCTCGTTTGGCTGCCACGCGCAGATGTTAATAAAAATTGAAAGGACTCTCGTCCCCTCCCCGGACACACAGGACGACAGGTGCAAAGGGACGAAGGACAACAGCGAGAAGATGATTCAGCAGAAATTCAGTTTCATGAACTTTAACCCAGGGTGACCGCCGGGGTTGGGGGGGGAAGGCGACGGTTGAATGACCCAAATTTTGGTCCAGCTGCCGGGGATTTGGTGTTCCCCCCACCCCCTGGACCCACACCAGTTGCATTGCAGCTGCTGCTCCCCCCACCCCCTGGACAGCAGCTGCCGCTGTCGAGGCCAAAAATAGAACAGACAAACAGACAGAAGACGACAGCAGGATAAGAAACTAGTTTGCGTCGGCAGCGCAGTCGGCGTCGCGGTTGATCGCGTCGAGTGTTCCAATTCCATTTCGTTGCGGGTGTGTGGGAGGCCGGGAAAAACCGAAAAACAGCGGCAGCTGCTGGAAAAATCTCAAGGAAATTGTCTATGAAAACATTTGCAACATTTACGCCGCCTGATGAAATCGTAGACAAGGCGCGTGGGCCCCGGGGAGGGGGTGGGGGGAGAGGTAGACGAGGTCGTTGCTCGTAATTGTCGACAAACGAAAATAACAAAAACCGACGCCACGCAATGCGTAAAAAACAAACACGCACACTCACACACACACACACACACACACACGCAGAGTGAGCAACGCGCGCAAAAGTGCTGTGTTCATGGTGAGTGGGCAACATGTTGCCTGGCAACATTCTCAGCATTGCCAAGTAATGTTGCGCGTGAGTGGGTGTTGCCGGGCAACATGAAGCCAAGCAACATTTTCAGTGTTGCTGGGAACTCTTTCTTGACTGCCACGGCAACATTTGACCAAGCAACATTTGGCCCACATGCTGCCTACTAATGTTGCTGGGAACTTCTTTCTTGTCTTGCGGGTGAGTGGGTGTTGCCGGGCAACATGAAGCCAAGCAACATTTTCAGTGCTTCCAACTAATGTTGCTGGGAACTTCTTTCTTGACTGCCGCGGCAACATTTGGGCTTAATGTTGCTGGGACTCTGATCAGTATGTTGCCAACTAATGTTGCTGGGAGCTTCTTTTTTGTCTGCCTGGGTGAGTGGGTCTTGCCCAGCAACATTCTCGGCGTATTCTAGGCCAGATGTTGCCAACTAATGTTGCTGGGAACTCTCTTCAGCGTATTCTAGGCCACATGTTGCCAACTAATGTTGCTGTGCGCTTCTTTCTTGTCTGCCTCCTGGGTGAGTGGGTGTTGCCGGGCAACATGTGGCCAACTCATGCTGGCAACTTTTTCAAACGGATGCACACACACACACACACACACACACGACCCACACAAGCAGCCTGCCCACTCTGGCGGGTTTTTGTGCCGTTGACCTTCAAACGAAAAACAACAACAACAACAAAATGGCAAACTGACTAAGCGAACTGCGCGCGCGTGTGCGTCGTTTGTGCGTCCAAGTGTGCGTGTGTGTGAGTGCAATTGTAACCCTCATACCAAAATTCAGCGCGTGTTGCCCCCACCCCCTGGCGATCGGAAGGGCCTTCCCCGGGGCCAAGAAGGTTTTTGTGGAATTTTTTGGTTTCCTTATCGTTCAGCGGGGGCTGAGGGCGGCTGAGTGATTGCGGTTTTCCCTGGGAATATGAATCAAACATTTTTCCATTTAAAAACTCAACCCCACCCCCGCACCAGGTTGTTTACCGTTGCTGCTTATCAGCGCGGCCGCCCAACACGCGCAAAACGACGTCAGCAAAAAAAACAACTGCAATTCCCCCCACCCCACGCCAACCTGATCATCATCTCCATTATTGTCTTCCCCTTTGCGTGCCAGTCACCGCCACCCGCGCTCAATCAATCGCTCGCTCTCTCGCTCGTGTGCGCTCGCGGCCTTCGGCTCTCTGGCTCGGCTCGGATTGCATTGCACGAAGCGAGCCGGAGCGCCGACACGTGCCCTGGCTTCCCCTGCGGGCGACCAATCACAGGCCGGCAATGCGTTCGCTCGCTTCGCACGCAAAAGGGCAGCAAAATATTTGCCGACTAATAATAGAAAAAAAAAATGAACAGCTGATCTTTGTACCCAGAACCCACGTCATTTGTTTTGTATGAAATCGATAAAATGGCGACACTGTTATCATCCCCACCCCCCAGAAGATACCCACGTCAGACGAAATCACACAAGTGCTCTAGGCAAGAGAGAGAGGGAAGACGGGCGCCAGGCAGTGCTGACCAGCCGATCGTCAAATTGACGCAGGTGTTTGGGCGAGGGCGGGGGCGAGGGGGGCTTCTGTTTTACTTACTTGCATATTCTTTGCGTGTGTGTATGTCGACGCCAAAATAAACGGTACTAAAGCTGCCCTCGCCTATGGGCGAGCGAAATATGAAGTCGTCTGGCGAGCGACGCTGCGGCGCGGCCGACGCTGGCGGCTCTGCTGACGTCTGCTGCTGTTGCTGCTTTTGTTGCTGTTGTTTTTGTTGCTCGGCCGCCAGCAATTGGCTTATCAGTTCTTTTTCTTGCTGCTGCTGCTGCTGTTGTTGTTGTTGTTCTTGTTGCTGCCCGCAACTGAGGTGAAAGAAAGGAGCGCCGCTGCCAAAAGGCGCGCCGCTCTCATTGCTGGCCATGGCGGCTGCCAACGGTGACGTGTAACCCGCTATAAAATAACGTAACGTAACGTAAGAAAACGTAAAAGCAACGCAATGCATTTTGATCCTTACCGGGATCCCAGTACATGGGTATATTGTTGTTGTTGTTGTTGTTCTCGGGCTGACCCACCGACGGCGCGGCCGTGACCGCAGCAGCGCTGCCTGCGCTGGCGCCGCTGCGCCCGCACGTATGATGCATGCGGCTGACTGCTGTGGCCGCCGCTGCCGTTGTTGCCATCGCGGCGCTCACAACCGCTAATTCCTTGTATTTGAGTTCAGTGAAAATCGATTCGTTGAGGGAAACGGCGGCAGTTGTGGCTTTTTCTTTGGGCATAGACGGCATTGTTGGTACAACAACCGTTGTTGTTGTTGTTGTTGTTGTTGTTGAACACTGACCGCTGCCGCTGCTGGTGCTGCAACTGTCGGGTGGCAACGCTGCGCTGGCCACCACCGCTGGCACGGCTGTTTGTGGGGTTCCGTTAACCTGCAAAAAAAAAATTACAAAAATTAGTAAACAAAAAAAACAACAAAGCTTCCGCGAGCCGAGAAAAAGCTTCGACCAACCAAAACAGGGGGCGGGGGTAGAGAACTTTTGCCGATCGCGAGAGAGACGGCGTCGCTGCCGACGTCGCCGTCGACTTCTGCTTGAGTTCAAGGACTTTGAGCATAAAAATTTAATTGAGTTCATTGCCACTTGTTTACATTTCTATTAGGAGTTTTTTTCGGGGGGTGGGGGGTGCTTACGTTGTGATTTTTTTATTGTTGTTGTTGGTCAAATATTTTGAAGCCAGTTTTGTTATTTTTCTTTGTCTGTTTTTGGCGAGTTTCTTTCCCTCCTTCCCTTTTTCGTAGTAGAGTCCAATAAACTCGGCTTAGAAAGAGAGAGTGAGACAGCAACAGTTCCCCTTCCCCGCACGTTTCGGCCATGAAAAAAAAAAATCGCTAAAAAAGCCCCGAGGTAAGAAAAAAAAAAAATGTAAAAAAAACCTCATATTAAAATTTAAAAACAAACAAATTTAAATAAACCAAACAAACTAAGCAACAATAAATAAACAAAAAAAAAAACGTTGAAAAAAAATCGCAAACTACGTCAATGAAAGTTAAGTTTGCTTATGGAGAGGGGGGGGGGTGCTGGCTGGCTATGTGGAGTGAGTTATGTGAATGAAGGCCGAACCAAAATTCCATCGGTTTCTTTAGATCTTCAGGCGGTTTTTTGGGTTTTTTTTTTTTTTTTGAGATACCCTAACTCAAGGAACTCAGAAGATACATTAAAGATTCCATTCTTTTTTCAGGGAAAGGTAATTTCTTTGTATGGGAAATGGTCCTCCCTCAATCGCAATCCTTTAAACCGCAATCACAGTTATTTTGGATCCCCTAACTCAAGGAACTCAGAAGATACATTAAAGATTCAAGTTTTTTTTTCTGGAAAGGAAACTTTTTAGCATAGGAAAAGGTTTTCTTTCTTTTTGGATACCCTAACTCAAGGAACCCAGAAGATACATTAAAGATTCCATTCTTTTTTCAGGGAAAGGACATTTCTTTCTATGGGAAATGGTTCTCTTTCAATCGCAAGCCTTTAAACCGCAATAACAGTTGTTTTTGGATACCCTAACTCAAGGAACCCGGAAGATACATAAAAGATTCGATTCTTTTTTAAGGCAAAGGACCTCTGTTTGTGTAGGAAATGGTTCCCTTTCAATCGCATTCCTGTAAATCAAAATTGCAGTCTTTTTTGATATCCTAACTCAAGGAACCCAGAAGAAACATTAAAGGCTCCACTCATTTTTTATGAAAAGGATATTTCTTTGTTTGGGAAACGGTTTTCAATCGCATTCCTGGAAATCGCAGTCCTCGCAGTCATCGTCGCACCGCCGCCGCCGGCATTGGCAGGCGCACAAACAGCTGAGCGGACCCAGCAGACAAACGGCCAAAAACAAACCCAACAGGACCAAAGCCATGACCGGCAGATCCATCACCTTATCCAAGAAACCGCCTCCATCGCCTCCCATCCCAATGCTGCTTCCCGCACCACCGCCGCCGCCGCCGCCCCCTCCTCCTCCTCCACCGCCACCGCCATCAGTCGCACTGCCCCCGTCGATGATGCTGCTGCTGCCTCCATCGATGCTGCTGCTTCCATCGATGCTACTTCCTTCGCTGCTGCTGCTTTCTTCGGTGCTGCTTTCATCAATACTCCAGGATGCGTCGCGGGCCCAGTTTAGCCAAGGCAACGGCATTTCTCATTTTGTTTTCTGGGTTTGTGTTTTGTTTTGTATTTCTCAGTTTTTTGTGGGTGAAGTTTGTTCAAGGAGCAAATGATCTTTGGAACTTTCAGGAGCCTTTTGGTTTCCCAATAGACGATATTAACCAACCACGAAAGATCTTTAAGAAGACCCATCATTGTCAAGAACTTGGAAGATTCAAAATTTGTATACCTTTCAAATGATCTTCAAAAATTTGGAGTCTTTAAAGAGCCTTTCCCTATATCTCTCTCGCTCCCTGGATCCAAAGGAATCTATTCCTTTAAAGAGAAAACCTTTCCCATTGTTTCCTTTCGATCAAAGAGAATTACAAAGACTTAAGGAAAAAACTCTTTTCCTTTCTTTTCCTCTCGTTAAAAAAGAATTCCTCTCCTCTTTAAAAAAGACTTAAGGAAAATAAAGCTTTCTCATCTTTTTCTCTTGATCCAAGAGAATTCCTTTCCTTAGCTTTCTTATATTTTTCTTTTGATCAAATAGAATTCCTCTCCTCTTTAAAAAAGATTCAGGAGAATTTCTTTCCTATATTTTCTTTTGATCAAATGGAATTCCTTTTGCTCTTTGGTTTAAGATCCTTAATATAGAGTATTCACAGACTTGGTTATACAAACCTCCCCCACCCCCTGAGAGATAATAATCAACGCCACCGAAATCCAGTTCATCAGCAGAAGCGAAAGAAAGAAGAAAAACAAAAATGAAGAAGACACGTGAATGATGGGGGAGGGGGGGAGAGTATTGCCTTTGACAGGTGTAAATTCGTGTGTTTCGCTCTCTTTCTCTCTTTCGCTCTCTCAATCTTCGTCAATGAAAAAAGTTGGAATTGAAAGGCGAAAGCAAAAACATAAAAACAAAAAAAAAACGGTGAACGGCAAAGGCGACGCTTTGTGCATTTTGTTGTGCGTCACACACATTGGAATGCCGTTGGTTTAGTTTCACACACACACACCGGCAGTAGGCACATTGAATTTACCCCAAACAAAAGGGAGATGAAATAATCCATTGCTATTTTCCTATTCAGGCTTAAGGAAGATGCCCCCCACCCACACCAAAAAAAAAAAATCCAAATAAAAAATAGTTTTTTTCTCTCTTTCTCTCGCGGTATTGCCGTCTCTTTCTACCTTTGTTTTCCCCTCTCCTTTGTGGTGCTTTTCGCAATGCTAATAAATAAACAACAGAAATTAATGAATTCGCCGAATGGCCCAGCCAAGTGGTCAACCTACTTTTTTCCATACCGCCACCGACGCTGACGTCGACGTCGACGCTGACGCCAACGCTGCCACGCTAATTAGCCGCCCTCCCCCCACCTCCCGCAGCAAACTGCGTCAGCAGAGCTGAGCTTGGGCCGCGCGGTCGATGCTCTGCGATGACGACAAAAAGTAACAGGAAATACCAAAAATTCCATAAACTACAAACGATCGTCGCTCTCTCTCTCTCCCGCTCTCTCGTTCTCTCTCGCTCTCTTGGGGGTTTTTCCCCGTCGATTAGTAATGCATGATGCGATCTGTTGTTCGTGGTGTGCGAGTGTGCGTGTGTGGCAATTGAAGTTGATAAACAACAACAATTTTTGGGTTATTTTTATGGATTTTTATCATCGAAATTTCCCAGAATTGCATGCGAAAAAAGAAACGCCAAGCATTTCAATTCCCCCCCACCACACATTCCCAGGAAATGATTTCATCATCTTAATTAACATCAACTTTCTTTCACAAAAAGAAAAGATCTATAAGTTTACTAAAGATCTTTATGGGAAGAGAGATTAAAGATCTCAAGATCAAGATCATTTTTATAATATCGATCAATCTTTCGATTTAATTCCCCCGAAATTCCCAAGAAGTGATTTAATAATATTAATTAAAATTTACTATCTCAGGATCTTTAAGAGAATAGAGATGGCAGATCTCAAGATCATTCCTATAATTTCTACGGATTTATAGTTTGTCAAGATCCTCGATATCAAATTCACATGCCCAGAAAATGATTTTTAATCTCAATTAAGATCAACTTTCTTAGGATCTCATTTAGGATCTTTAAGAGAATAAAGATAGCAGATCTCAAGATCATTCCTATAATTTCTAGGGATTTATAGTTTCCGATATGTCAAGATCCTCGATTTCAAATTCATATTCCCAGGAAATGATTTTTTAATCTCAATCAAGATCAACTTTCTTAGGATCTTTAAGAGAATAAAGATAGCAGATCTTAAGATTGCGTCCTATAATTTCCAAAACATTCATAGTTTCCCAAGGTATTTGTCATAATCTTAAAAAAGATCAACTTTTTTTAGGATCTCAAGATCATTCATTATTATTAATTTGATTAATAAAATTCCCTTAAAGATTTCTATTTTTCCTTGAGATTTGTCATAATCTTAAAAAAGATCAACTTTCTTTCATTAAGAAAAAAATCAACGATCAGTTTTATTTTAGTATCTCAAGATTCATCATCATTAATTTGTTTTATAAAATTCCCTTAAAGATTTATAGTTCTCCGTGGGCTTTGTCAAGATCCTCGATATAAAATCTCTATAAATGTAAACAAACTTATAGGAATCTCAAAACCGACTCCTATAATCTCAAGATTCTTTGATCTTAACGATTTACATTCGCATAAATAATTTTATAAATCTACGAAAATCTTTATATACGCATGGAAAAATGTTTTGAAAATAAGTTTTAATCAATTTTAAATGTGCCGAGGGGAGGGGTGGGGGGTAGACGAAAAACTCGGTCATTAAATGATCCGTTGTGGAAAATTTTGTGTCACGATGTGCCTACGTCTTTGTGGGCGTGTACAGAATCCAAAATGTTTGCAACAAACAAACCAAAACATATAGATAAAAATATATATATCTCGATCTGTAGAATCGGTTGGGATGGGGATGTGTGTGTGGGCTGAGGCGTCTAGACGAAAATGACATTTAAATTAATCTATTTTATTGTCGGGCCACCGCCGTTCGGTTTGCTAGCGCCCCCTGGCCGAGAATTTCTTTAAATTTAGAAATGAAAATAGACAAAAAAAAAACCCACCCAGACGAAGATCTCGACTGCAAGTCAGAAGACGAGAATGCAACCCATTAAAATCGTCTAAGTCACAAGATCGTGCGAGATTTTTGCGCTGGCGCCTCGCCCCCACCCCCCAGAACCACCAGAGCCCCCGAAAGAAAAACAACAGTAAACGTTTATAAATAAATACGAATTTTGTTTTTGGTTTGGGGAATTACGAGACCCACTAGCAATGAAAATTCCTATCGACCGAGCCCCCCAAAAAAAATATAATTTCAATTTCACTCTCTCGCTCGCGATGGGTGGGGGCGTTTTCGGGGAACTGGAATTACTTATTTGGTTGTGGGCGGGCAGGAAAAAAAAACCCCAAATGAATTTCAAGAAATTGCAAATTCTCTTCGGGGGGGATATTTTTAGATCGGCAACCCAACCCAACCGCTCCCTTTTGAACTGCGCCTGCTGACGCCTCTCACATTTTGTTTTTATCGCCTTCCCCGACATCGGGGACAAGTTTTGCATAATAAAAACAAAATACAAAAAACTAAAGATCGAAAATACTGATCGCAACAACAGCTGGTGGGATTTTCCCCAGCAAGCAACGAAAAAATTAAATGCTCTTTAATCTTAACTTTCAGGGAAATACGTGGATTTGAAACCGAAAACTGAAGGAAATGTTTCCCAGATTGCTAAGGAATTTTAAAAAAATTTAAGGCTCTTTAATCTTAACTCTCAGGGAAATTAATGGATTAAGGCCGAAAGCCGATGGAAATGTTTTCCAGATTGCTTTATGAGTTTCTGCATATTTGGTTTTCAGTATTATCAACAAAATTCGATGCTCTTTAATCTTAACTTTCAGGGAAATACGTGGATTTGAAACCGAAAACTCAAGGAAATGTTTCCCAGATTGCTAAGGAATTTTAAAAAAATTTAAGGCCCTTTAATCTTAACTTTCAGGGAAATTAATGGATTAAAGGCCAAAAAGCCGATGGAAATGTTTTCCAGATTGCTTAAGGAATTCCTGCATGTTTGGTTTTCAGAATTATCAACAGAATTCTATGCTCTTTAATATTAACTTTTAGGGAAACACTTCAATTTAAAGTCCTCACCTCACAGAAGTGATTCCCAGTTTGCTTAGGGAATACTTGCATATTTGGATTCCCATAAATACCTTCAGATCGTAGCTATATAATAATTCAAATTCCCTATATACCTTCTCTATAGAGAGAGCATTCGAATTGCTTAAGTACACAAAAGATAATTGAAATTCACACTACCTGCATGGGATTTGCCGGGGGATTATTATTATTACAAATGTCCATTAGCGTGAATCAGATATATAAATATATAGATATTTATCTTTAGGGATTTCAAAATCAAATTACACAATTTGGAATTTTAACTAAAAATCACATCACTTGATTTATTTTTATCTGTTTTTGATTTCTGAGAAATCGATTTGGAAATGACAGTTGAAAAAATGAAACATCAAGGAATCCAGGGCAGGGGGCAGGGGGGCTACAAAGCAAAGCCTACTAAGTTCGAGTAAATTTCATCCCCCCTCCCCCTTGGGCAAAACTACAGTTTACGCATGCAAAAACAAAAGCAAGAAGAAGACCAAGCGCAGTTGACGCCAACGCCGCTGCCCACGCCGGCAGAGCTGAATAGTAAAATGCGCCTATGAATGAATGCAATTCCAAATTCCAATTGGCGAACGGCGGCCAGCGACGCGCGCTCTCTCGCGGCCGCCGTCGCCGCCGTCGCTCTCTTCAGGCTTACAAAACGGGTTTTCTGCTCTCTCTCTCTCGCGTCGCGTAGGTACGTGTGTGTGTGTGTAAGTGCGTGCGTTACGAGAGCAAATGAGAGTGAGAGAGAGGGTGTTGGTGTGCGGTCGGGTGGGGAGGGGGTGGGGTTGTAATTGCGATTCACGAGGAGGTACAAATTCCAATGGGGCGAACACGCACAACCAAAAACTACGTCGCCATCACACACACACACACACACACACACACGCACACACACAGCG
>JBAMCP010002520.1:0-11930 GCA_037075105.1 Lissocephala sabroskyi | reverse complement strand
GCTTCAAGTCCCCCAAAGGGACAGATGGACCGGCAGCCAGTCTGCTGGTGGAGGGCCTTTTTTTTTGGGCAAAATCAATAAAACCAAATAAAATACGAGTGTGCTGCTGACGACCGGCCAACCGAATCCTTGCCCGCATCCAACTTGGCCGACCGGCGGCTGGCCAGGCCCAGACATTACCTTTTTTTTGGGGGGGTGGGGGGAAATCGGACTGTCTGGTGATATTTTGCGGTTGTCTGTGCGGTCGCGTGACCTTTGCAAGCCAACAAAAAATAACAACGAAGAGAACTTTTGCCAATGCCAGGCCACGGGAACGGCAACAGTTCGGCCAAAACTTTCACCCCATCCGCAAAAAGGGGCAACCGACCGAGCGACCGGTTCGGCCGGCCCACGTCTGCCGGGGCGACTCAAATATGCACAATTGAATTTGTAGTGGGGCCCCGGCCATCCATAAACATCCGGCCAACTGTCTGGGCCCACGATTTCGCCTTAAATTATTAAACACAAATCCTGGCCCCCAAGTCGGCTGGCTGGCGGTTCTTTCAGATTTGTGATCCTCAACCTGCCGCCGGCCGCCGCGAACCCAATCGGCCATTTATGATTTGTCTACCCCATAATTCTTTTCAAGTCTTGGACGGTCACTCGACTAAAGATAACCAAATGAAGTAGAACTTAAAGTCTGCTCGGAAAATTAAAGCTGAAAGAATGGGAAAGAGAGCGGAGAGGCTCAAAACGATTTGGTCACTTCTAAAAGTGGTTAAGTTTTGGTTCGGAGTATAAAAAACGGTTTAGTTTAGTCCCCGGAGCAGAAAAGGGCAAGCAGGATAAGGAAACCTTCTGCTCATCTTACTTCGAGTCCCTTTGACTAACCACAATGTTCGATTGCACAGGAGCTTTGGTTTCCCTGGAGTGGAAGCAGATAAATCCTCCAGATCTCCAATCTCCAGACGAGTATTTGTTTTCCAAATAGCCAATAGAGCCGAAGTTAAGATTTCAGCTTTTTCAACTTTAAATAATCCAAGTAGAGGAACATAAGGTCCAAACGAAGCTTATGGGAAAGGAAAAGGAAGAGAATTCTGCAAGACCAATCGGAGTTATTTGGAGGGAAACACGGCAAGCCGGGGAACTGGGAAGAGTAGTCTATAAAAAGAATTTGGCAAGGCTAATGGAATTGAAACAAATTGGAAAGTTAAGCTAAAGTGGTTAAGCTTTGGTTCGGAGCACAAAATCCAGTTTAGTTTTGTCTTTGCTCTGTCGAAGTTCCCAGAGCAGAAATGGACAAGCAGGGAAATTAAGCCCCAATCAATTTGGCTTTTAATCTTCATTCTCTTTAAAGGAACATTTAAAAGAATAAACCTTGGAGTAAAGTATTTTTGTGATTGGTTGCACAAGGTAAACACCATCAACAGACAAATCTTCCACTTAGGAAAGAATTTAGCAGCATTAAGAAAAGAAAACTAAAGCTGTGAACAACGAAATCTGTGACGAAGCCTTTCCCGTTTAATTTGACAGTATTAAGGAAAGAAAACGTCAATAAAATGTAAGAACCTTTAAGCCACGGAATTCTGTGACGCAGACTTACAAGTTTTTACCTAGAATTCGGTGCTTATCGATTCTTATGCATCCGCAGAGCAATTAGAGGCGAAGTCAAATCCATTGACAGCCCATGAATGGCAATTAAACTCGCATGTGAGCAGCTGGAACGAATGCAGGAATTCCCAAGCTTTTTAAACTGTTTAAAGTCGTTGAAGACGATGGGGGAAAAAGTCTTGCAGACACCGAAACATGCGGACACAGGGTACCGGGGGCAATTGGAACTGTGGCAGCGTCTGCTGTTGACATGCATGCGTAGGAAGCGTTGGACAGGAGAGGCCAGCCCGGGCCAGGCCAGGCCAGGATCGCCGGAGGGCATGTCCTGACAAATAGGCGACAAAACGAAATGAGAAATATGCGCATGCAATTCCAGCAGCAAAGAGAAACGGGGCCTTTGGCAATGGCGAGGGCGGGCCAAAGAAGGACGAAGAACCAACTGCAGGGCAGGCGGCAGGCAAAGGCAAGAAGGTTTGCAACGACCGAGATTAGAAAAGCATTTGTTGAAATCAAAAAGCTATAGAGATGGTGCATTGGTCCTCCAGATGACAGTGCAGACAAAAAGAAAAAACAGAAATGCAGCAAAAAATGATAGAAAATTGCAAGGAAGAGCAGCAAAAATGGAAGCCGCACAGAGCCAAGCACAGCAAACAAATAAACAGGCAGACAAACAATCGAAACAGGAGAAAATGCAAAGCTTCTGGCCAGAATTGCCATTGGGACTGGGACTTCCTCCAGCCACCAAACAGGGCTGCGAAATATTGTTGACTAGAAAAACACAAAAAAAAAAACTCCCAAAGATGTGCCATATGCATATCAACTGGGGGACAAGGAAGAAGGACACATAAATCCAACTCAAAGGTCAGCTGAAAGCGTCAATTGTCTTTAGCAAATTTCCACATTTAAACAGTCCAGAAAAATTAAGGTTCCTTAAGTTGTTTGTGGTGTTTCCAAAGCTTTGAAAGGTAAAGAAATCCCTAAACGTACCCTATACCCTGCTCCCCTTTAGTAGCTTAAAATTCAAAAATATTTTGGATTGGGATTTTGTGGCTGCTTCACAGTTTAAAGAAGAGGCCGAAAAAAGGGCGTGGGGGCTTTTGAGAAAGGTCTCGAATTCTATTAAAAGCGCCCAAGGCAAATTGGCAATGCGATCCGTTCCTGTTCTTTCTGAATAGTTGAAGTGATTGGATTGAGTCCAAGTTGAGGTGACAAAACCTGAAAGCCTGATCCGCCTGCAGATATCACGAGTCTAGGTCCCCAATTTCAGCCTCCTCGACAAACAGACAATTGAATAGACAGCCTGATTATACTGAAGGTAAGTTTGGAGGGTCTTTGCGGGATTCCTTTTAGTTCCCTAGGGTAAATTGTATAAGAATCCCTAAATATCTTTAAAACATAAACAGATGGCTACGGACAGATGGATAGAGAATTCGCTTGCCAATTCTGAGCCTCCTGAAGGGTTTATAACGATTCCTTGCTTCTTGAAGTTCCCTAGGGTAAAGGGTACAAAAAATATACAAGAGTTCCTTGAGTGAAGTACTCAACACAAAAACCTGACCTACAATTGAGTTTTCCTTTTCATTGCATTAAATTTACAAACTGTTTGAAGTAATCAACTTTTTATAATCCTTCTCCCCATGCTTTTAAATTCCGACAGCAGCCTTGCGTTGAATACGAATTCGTCCTAATTCAGTTTCACAATCCGATTCAATTTTCCGGCAAAGCCTTTAAGTATGTCAAGTTAAGAAAAAACACGTAAGCCTAGAAATATTCAAATCAAGACTTTGACTGGAAAAAAAACGAACTGCAAGGATAAAGTGGCCGGTCAATTGGCCGGCATGGAAAAGGCTCGGCTGGGGCGGAAGCGCCTTGTAAGCCTTGGTCCCGTTATTATTGCCATTGCTGCTGTCATTGGCGTCGTCAAGGCAAAGTTTCAATTAGTGCAGCCAATTTAATTAAGCTATAACTTTTTTTTGTTCCTCGGACGGACGCTCGCCTTTATCTTGTGCAGTTGTCAGGAGGCGGCGGCCGGCCGGCCAGCAAGGAACGCGCACTGCCCGCCAGCTGCGTGGGGCGGACGTGCAAGTCGAAGGCTGTCGCATAAATAACAGTACACCCAAATGGCAAAACAGCCTGCGTCCTCTCGTCCGCTCGTCCCTCTTGCGTTGCCTATTGGAATTGCAAATTGCAATCTACAAGCAAAGGAAACAAACACACACACACACACACACAAGAAGAACAACAACAAGCAGGCATAGATGGATGACCAGAGCGCTTGCTACACGTCGTTATCGTCGTCGCTTCGAACGTCCATTTGGTCCTGGCGAGCAAGGCTGGCGTCGCCGTCGCCGCCGCCGTTGCCGCCTCTTTTGTTAAATGCATGAAAAATTGCTGACACGACCGAATGGCAATGAAGTGCTGATGCCGTTGTGGATGCTGATGCCGCTCATCAACGGCGTCGACCACAAAGCACTTCACCCTCCCTCCCGGACAGCAGTCCGTCCACCAGTCCGCGCAAAACAAACGGTCAGGTGCATGTGTGTACCTTGAGGGCGGCAGCGGCGGCGGCGGTGGCAACGCGCTGATGGGTCCATAACTCATACGCCGCATTGCACGCAGCTGCAGCCTCCTCGGAGAAGCCGAAACTGATGAATGAAGTGGAGATGCCTTGGCGGTCACACGGCCCTCAATTGTTGTGCTTCTCTCGCTGGTTGTTGTTGTTCTTCCCAGCAATTTATGACCAAAGACTGCAAATGAACACAGCGTCCAGCTCAGCTCAGCTCGGCGCGCTTCGGTGCGTTCGTGAGGTCGATCCATTTCCAGGGCATTTGACAAATTGACACCCGTCGCCCAGCGAGCATAAAAAAAGCTAAAGTCTTTCCACGCAAGCAAAGAATTGAATTCAAATTTCATTACCCACTCGCATCGGTTACCCACAAGCCGTCAAAAGTACAGTCATGCCAAAAGCTCACAAATGCCACAACGGTAGCTACAGTGGGGAATATTTTACAGAGCATTCTCGATAAATCGGATATAAGATAATTTGTACGATAATTTGGACAGTGAGTTTCTATTCCCGTCTCTGCAATCTGTTCTTTGATTCAGGATTCAAATTTCAATGTCAATGTTAGATCAACTGGAGTGGTTTCCATTGCGATCTCTATAATGCGATTGCTTTTATATTTTAGTTGATCCTTATATTGCTTCCGGTTTTGAAGCATTCAAATTTGAATGTGAAGTAAGTTTTGAATTCCCTAACTCTTGAAAACCAACCAAAAACCTATAGACAATCAGGCAGCAGTGAAAACGAGCACCAAAGCTTTGATTCAGATTCTCAAATATAGAATTATGTGCTTTGGATCGGTGTATCCACAGTTTTCATAGAAAGCTTAACGGCCACTAAAACAATAAACGGGAACTAAGCCACAAGTTTGTTGTATTTCAGGTAAAAGGAATAGAGAGAATCCTCAACAAAGGGAAAAGTTCGCTAAGTGCTTTGGGATGGGCGGATAAAGATTTGGAATCAATGATAATTGTAAATATTACTGGGCAATTAGCAAACCGCCTTTTTCGCATAGATGGCGCCAGCCAGCTGAGGCATTTGTCTAGAACTCTTCATCAACTCGCTTGTCTATTTTTACTGTGCTTGGGGTCAAATTCATTTAAAAAATACAGCTTGGGGTCATTTAAGAAAAAATACAGCCGAGGTACGTCGAATGGTTGAAGAAACTTATGGAGAGAGCGGAATAAGTGAAGGAATGGGTCGGAAGTGGTTTCAAAAGTTTAGAAATGGCGAGTATGAAGTGGAAGACACAGACGGGCCCGTAAAAAAGGTTCGAGGATGCAAAATTGAAGGCCTTGTTGGTTGAAGATTCTTGCAGAACGCAAAAGAAACTTGAGAGACTCGGCAGGCCGTTTCCCATAGCTTGAAATGCTTAGGAATGAACCAGAAAGTGGGTAATTGGAGGCCGTTTGATTGATAAATCAATACTTTGTTCTTTCTGGTAGCCCAAGACTTAAATTATTTTGTATAAGAATCAACGCCAGCGATCTGCTGCTGAAAAGGAACAAACTTGACCCATAAAAGAGCATGATGGCCGGCAAAGAAGGCAGTCGTGGTCCAGGGCCGGCGAATCACTCCAACCAGTGGCCAAGCTGGGATTGACGGCCAGAAAGGCTTGGCTGTGTGGGACTGGAAGGGAATCATTTGCTATGAGCTGCTCCCATTTGGCCAGACGCTTGACTGCGAACAACTGGACCGATTGAAGCAGGCAATAGACCAGAAGTGTCTGGAATTTGCCATCGGGAAGGGTGTAGTGTTCCACCAGGACAACGCCAGACCACACACTTCGTTGATGGCAGAAGCTACGAGAGGTCCAATGGGGGACCAGCCCGGACCAATTGGTTAACCACCTGATAATGGCCAATGCTTTTGGTGGTGTAGAATTGGCCGTCTGAATTCTTTACAAATGTGCAAGTGGGAGATTATGGAGTTGCCGTTGAGATGGAAAAAGATTATCGAATACAAAGGCGCGCATTTGAGTTAAATTCGATAACCTTAAGACTTTCTATAAAGCTTTGAATAAAGAGCAAAAGAGCGGAAAGCAGATACTAGACAATTTAATATATATCATATTTAACAAAGCTTTCTAGAATTGCCAAATCTCGCAACACTGAAGTACTGAAAATCGAACCCACGCGGCTCTTCCTCTACCCCTCGGACTTTCTGAGAAACTTGCCACTTGGGATTAGTGAAGGTCGCCCGCCTTAAAGACCCGAAACGCTCGAAAGAGTTCCTTAAACTATCTGGCATGTGTGTGTGGGTGTGCGTGTGTGTTTATTGAATTACAAGTCGGTCGTCTGTCTAATTCGCTGGGCCCCCAAAGCGGTCGCCTCGCTGTCAGACGGTCCGATAACCACAATGGATTTTAATTAACTGCAAACGCATTCAGATGGCCAACACTTGGCGCTAATTCATTAATTAGCTGTAATACGCGTGTGTGTGTGTGGGTGTGTGTGCCCAGCGGCATAGCGAGCGGCCAAGGATGCCAGGGGCCTGCTCAACTCCTTGACCGAGAGCGCCATCAAAATCAATTTCGTTGGCATTGCAAATGCGCCCAAGTGTCTAATGCGCTGTGAACTGTTACGATTTGCGTTTAATTAGCGCATCCAGCGGATCCCCCCTCCCCCATCAAGGCTGCCGGAAAAGGACAGTCGAAATACCCCAAAGTTAAGTTTCCCCAAAACTCGCAATTTAAGCACAGAAATATTTGTGAAATTTCAAAGATGGTGGAAATAAAATACAAATTAAGTTTTCCAAATCAAAGATTAGGAAAATAAAGAAATCAAAATAATAAAAAAAATTTACAGCGGAGTTTTTACGACGAAATTAAAGGTTCTTTAAATTCCGCAGAAAGAATGCAATTAAAAATCCCATAAAAATTTACCTACATAGAAATAAAATGCCGAAAGTGAAACGGAAAATGCAATCTGCATTTTTGTGGTATGAAAAATAATTTTAAATCTCCGCGACTTGGAGTTTGCGGCCTTGAATGGGCCCACAAATTCCTCTTCTGGTCAGCGAAGTTTCGGTAAAAAAAACTCCGTGTCTTATGTTAAAGACTTTTTAACTTTTCAGCCTCGGAATACTTATTATTGCCAGTAATTTGTATTTTTTAATACATTTGAATAAATTTGGCTCTTTTCGCGAGTCCCGGCGCGCGTGATTTTGTGTTTGTTTATTTATGAACCAGAAGATCGAAAAAAAAACACGAAATCATCGATAAAAAAAGTTGCCAGAAGTAGCAACTGAGAAAAGTGGCAGCCCCGATGTTCATTCGCCACTAACAATGGTCTTCTACTTCTTCTCTAATTCATTAAAGAAACATGAAATAATCGATAAAGAAAGTTGCCAGAAGTGGCAGCCCCGTTGCTTATTCGCACTAACAATGGCCTTCTTCTTCTTCTGCTCTAATTCATTAAAGAAACATAAAATAATCGATAAAAAAAAGTTGCCAGCAGTAGCAACTGAGAAAAGTGGCAACCCTGTTGCTCAAGGTTATTCAAACGCCACTGACGGCTCTTCTTCTTCTCCCCTCATGAGGGTATAAATAGTGCAGCTTCGCCGGCCACTGGGCAGTCTGCATTGTGCAGTTGAATTGGATTATTCCATTTCATCAACTGCACTCGATTATTTTTTTATTATTTAATTATTTTTAAACTCGAAATTGATTTTTTCTCTTCGGGTTCATCCTTGGACTTTCGACTGCCCCTTGACCAGGCTGTTGGTTAAAAGACACTTCCAAGTCTTCATTATTTAATATTATTTTTGCTACTTAATTATTTTTGCCATAGAAACGTTGGCTTATTCCATTTCATCAATTGCACTCGAAAGATTCTAATTCGCTGAACTTCGCCACTGAAGAATTATTATTTTTTATATTATTTTGCTTGCCTTGCGGACAAGTTTTTTTTTTACCCTTCTAATTTTGAATTTGCATAAACTTCTTTTTCATTGGTCTTTATCGTCTTCTTCGAGCTCTTCGTCTTCTTCTTTTGTTGGGCTTGGTTATTCTTATAATTTGTTTTATTTTTTATTTGTGGTTCTTAAAGTATCAAAATTCCCTACAAAATTCTGAGAAAATTCTGCCATCCGCATTAAATTTATGATTTATGATTAAAGATCTTTCCGAACCCAAAACAAATGAGAGCTCTTTATATTTTCATCCTTTGATTCCCAATTGCTAGATTCGATTTAAAACGAAAGATTTATGTTGATTCGAAGTTCATTCGATTTACTTGAGGAATTTCAGATCAGAAAGCCAATTTAATATCGATATTAAATTGCGGCAGCCACACTTCCACACACACACACACCCGTCACTCGCCTTTATCTTGGTTATATGGGGCGGCATATCTGGGACAGCAGCGGCAACTACAATGACAATTGCATTGCAGGCAATCAACTGAAGTTGCACACAGTGAACAACTGCGGTTGGCAGTGGCACAGTCCTGCCGCCAGGATGGCGGGGGCTGGCATATCCGCATCTGTTGCCCAGAATCGCCGCCGTCGCCAACATAATTAGGCTTATCCGGTTCCATTGTTGTTGAGACGCGAATCCGCCCACTTCACATATCGATGGGCGCGCCTCCCGCCCCCCGCGCGCCTTCTGCCCCCACAGATGCTGCGTGCATTCCGTTTTGTCAGCGCGACCAATTACTTAAATTATATGTACGCATGGTTGTGCGTGTGTGTGTGTGTGTGTGTGAGTAGGGAATGTGCCATTGCCGTGATTCGCAATGCACACGTAATTAGCATTGCACTGCATAATGTTTCTTTGGCCTGGAGTCCTCCCTTCTCCTTGAGCCGCAGGCATGCTCAGCTCAGTTCCATGCCGCAGCCTTTGGGGCAGGCACTCGAAACAGTTCGGCTTTGATTATCCATCCCCCCTCGAAAGCATGTTGGGCTTCTGGAGCCCCGCAGCTGTGCATCTTAATTGGTGCCGAGCATTTTGTCTAATTGATTTTATTGAATTAAATCCCACAACTTGGCAATCCAGGCAGCCAACAGCCAGAGCAAGGCTCTCAGGATAATGGGGCTGGGGTGAATTGAAAACAACAAATGCTGCCCCAATTTCCAGCACCCAGGAATTAGACTATTCAGCAAAATCTTAAGCTACCAAAGATCAAAATCTGGCAGAAGCAAAAGAAGAGAATTCTTAAATCCCAAAAATCCGACATCCAAAGATCAAAATCCGACTGAAGCAAAAGTAGAGAAAACTAAGTCCCAAAAATGATCTAATAGTCAGAAAAGTTCCCAACTTTTGTCGAGAATTCTACACTTTCTCTTCTCCATTAAAGTTCACACAATAACGAGTGAAGAGATCTGCTTCCTTGACCTCCAAAGATCTTCTAAACGAGAGCTTCTTTTAAAGAAATATTCAACAGTCAGAAGAGTTAACTCACTGGCGGCCCTTTTAGGACTTACAGCAAATATTTGGAAGGCATTAGAGGCGATCTGAGGGGCAGGATGACCTAAAAACCTCATCTACTCTAATTTAGGGCAGTGTGTTGAGGTGTCTACTCTATAAACAACATTTCTTATAATAGAAACATTATTCTGTTTGCCAAATCTTCTTTCTTTTTGGTTTACCCTTTGCCTGATTAAAAACTTCGAAACGCAGCCTGAAAGTAAAGCAAATTTGGTCCACGCTCTGCCCACGGCGTCTTCACCTACAAACCCGTGAGAAATACAAAGAAACCTGAAGGCTAAGCCGATTCGCACCAATAAAAACAAAACCCGAAGAGATATCACCACCAGACAGACATTGCCTCGAAAAAAATGGGACTAGATTTCGTTTCCATCACAGTTTAGTCTCTCGACATGGAATTTAGATATAGCAGATCATTTGTACTCATTCCAGGCGATTTGGGGACTACTTTGAAGGGTATGGAGAATAATATTTAAATAAACGGGCTTTGTGGGTCAGTCTCCTTAATAATTTGTCCCACCTCGTAGGCTGCACATGTTAAAAACGACTTGGAAGTATGCAAAACCAGCAATGCCCTTCGAGAACAAAACGAGTTGAAGATTTACCCAAACCGCCTCGCACCACAAGAGTACAAAAGGCCTCTAATTATACCCTGCACTTGAGGGTAAAAGGGTATAACGAGTTCCTATTCCTAACACACGATAACAAAGCTCCAGTGATTTTGTGAAAGTGAAAAAGAAATGTTGGAAGAAAGAAATATTCCGATTCATTAGAAATTCATTTAAGCCCAGTAGACCTTCCCAAAGTTACCCTCAATATGATTAGAGGAATCTGGCCGTATCCGTTTATCCGCATGAACAGAAGGTAACAGATTATACAAATTGTATACAGAATGTAAGGGTATGGAGGAGGTAAGCGTATTGAGGAGCATAATAGACTCCATAAGAGAATAAGACGAGGCCTCAAATTAACATACCCAAATGTCAAATTGATTTACGGACATCAGCAACATTTAGTCGCCCTCAGAAAACCAACTTTGGATGGGGTGTTAGGCTATTAGGAAAAGTGCCAACTAAATGAGCAACAAGCCACCTGAATGGCCTCGCTGAAATCGTTGGCAGGCGCGATGGTCAATTAAATTACCAATCCTCCTCGCAATTGTACCCTTATTTATACGTAGGTATATATTTTTATGTTCGTAGGCGTCGGACAGTCGGCCGAGCGATGCGTATGAGGAGGCAGGGGAATGGGATCTCCGCCTGCAGCTTAAGGCATTCGGGTTGGTGTTGCTCGAACTGTAAATATTTAATGCATTTTTATGGCCGCCCGCCCCTGCCCATCAACAAACCAATGGACCGTGGACCGTTTTCATAAACTCCATAAAAACGACCCAGGAACCAAGAAAGTTGGTCGAGGTCAGCCCGTTGTGCGTGGGCGTCTGTGTGTGTGTGCGTTATTATTGTTATTAAATTTTACGGCCGCCGTAATTTTTGCACGGCACGAAAAGTCTAAGGGACCCGTGGCCTTCCTCTTGTCTAAGGAAACCGAATAGACCAGCGTCGGCGCATTTGGCATCAAAGTTCCGGTCTTTTTCACCGGATCCGTGTCCGTATCCGTATCCGGCCGCCTGTGTGTGTGTCCGTCTTTTTGATTTTCCGTTTTAATGTTGTGTTTGTGTGCTCATCAATATTTATTGCGATTCGAGTACGTGCGATACGCACACCTACGCCCACATCCCCCCATCGGACCGGCAAGGCGGTGGGGTAAATATTTTTATGGCTGGCCAGTCGATCGACCTCCTTGCCTAATAACAGATGGCTAAACAAAGCTTTGGATCCACCCCCCCCTGCTCGCCTTCACCTATTTATAGGTTTTTCCCCTACGCTTCATGAAATGTGGCTGGCAGGTTATTTGCTATTCAAAAACTTCAATTACCGCAAAGTAGTCGACCGGTCGGTCGGTTGGTTGGTTGGTCAGTCGGTCAATCGTTTGTGTGGGTTACCCTTCCCCTGCATCAGCTTGGAAGACAGTGGCAGGTTATTATGCTGATTAACGGTTTGTTTATACATAAATAAATCGAAGGCGTTTCGGTTATTAAGTCATTCGAATATCCGTAGATACGCCAAAGCCATCACAACGGCCATGGGGGGTGGGGATTTCTGCCTGACCGAAATTTTAATGCCAAAGAAAAGCGAGAGCAAATTAGAGACGGGAAGAGAAAGCCTATGGTCAGTCAACTTAGAGAGAGAAGAGCTTAAGATTAAATACAAACAAAGGTATTAAAATTACAGAAAAAATACCCAATACCCTAAATACAATTATTCGACGAATAAATAAACTGTCGCGGCG